>JAZGVQ010000066.1:0-18258 GCA_037356215.1 Thalassiosira gravida | reverse complement strand
CTCTCTATCCCATCATCCACTCAATGCAAATATTATATTGCTTCTCACTCATCGTTCGACGACACCGTTCCGTTCCACTGTTCACATAATATCTACTGGCGCTTCCCTGCATTTTCCTCTTGGCTGCTTTCAATCCATTCGAAGAGGTATCTCTCTACTTCTAGTAGTAGCCACCCTCGTCTGATTTTTGCGTTGAAGCGAAGAGGATAACTCAAGCGCAATATCTGCCTCTGCCTCGACCACTGCCAGAGAGAGGCCCCCTGCTGATAAAGCAGAGACGCGACAATAATATACTATATTGATAGCTGTGTGCGCGCCCCCCCCCGCCACGAACAAACTGACCCGATCCTCACATAAAATACTAAAAACATGGACGCTCTTGCTGGATACGGATCCGATTCCAATTCGGAGGAAGATGATAATGGTGGTAAAGTTGGTGGTGGTGGACTTTCGGGTCTTCTCGGTCATTACTCGGATGATGATAGCGATGATGACAACTCTCACAACAGCAACAATTCCTCCTCCTCGGGTAACACCAGCGACGCACGGGATCGCTACACCATCCGTCAAGTCGAGGAGTACATCGATCACCTCGAGACCCTCGGCCGACGACACGAACGCAGGGCGTCCCTCTCCTCCTTCGAGAATCAACAACATGTTGGACAAGTCCGTCCGGTAGCACGATCCATGAAGCACGGAGGGTGCATTAACACCGTCTCGTGGCTCGATTGCGGTTGGAGGATATCCACCGCGTCTAACGAGGATGCACATGCTGCTCGTAGCAACCATGATTATTGGTATGAGGATGATGGCGACGGTGGTTTCCTTTCGTCATCGTCATCCTACTCGTCCGGTAATGAAATCTATTCCGACCAGCGTCCTCGTCGTAAGTCGCAGGATGGCGGCTTAGGCGGTTGCAATAATGGATCGTTGAGCGCACGACCCCTCGCTCCGACGGAGTATCCCACGCAGTTACTCACCTCGGGTGATGACCACCTTGTCAAGTTCTGGGATGTATCGGCCGTGAGTAGAGTTTCAGTTTTTACGTATTAGTCATGTATCCACACAACTCGTGTATATTCACACATCTGAACATTTACGCTTTTTTCGCAGTCCATGGGGAGCGCCTCCCCTCTTCCAGGCGGGAGCGCGACCATCACCCCCTTCTCGAGCCCGAGGATGCCAATGAGAGCGTGTTCCGAGCTGGTGGACACTTGGAAAAATCACGGCCAGGGTTACTATTTACCATCCAGTGGGACTGGCAACGATGATAAAAGAAAGCAGCATCGGAGGCATATGCCGGGAGTAGTCCACCCCCTCCTCACTTTGTCCACGGGACACAGGGGCAATGTCTTCCACGCGTCTCCCGTGCCGCACACTATCGGAAAAATCGCTACCTGCGCCGCTGATGGATTCCTACGTCTGCTCGATGTGGAAACAAGCTCCTGTTCTTCCTCCTCCTCAACTCGAAACAGATCCAATTCCAACGCAAGCAGCAGCGAATCGTCCACCATTGTATTAAGTCCCGAGTACCACGAGAACAACGGAGAGTCTGATCCGATGGCATTCCGCTTTCGTAGTTCGCTCATGTGCTTCTCCCATCATTTTCTCAGTGCAAATGTAGGGTTGGTATGTAGCGAACGCGGATTGCTTCACTTCGATCTACGATTGCCACCTAGGAGTCAGAGGAGGGGTAGTTTGATCCCCGAGTTGAGCGATACGTGCAAGGCTTGTTTTCCGTGGCGAGGAGGAAGAGGGGATGGAGATCTGAATGAGTGTATGGAATCGTCGGCGTACGTCTTCGCGGGGGGATCCGGCGTGGAGGTTGGATTGTACGATTTGCGCATGACGGCTTCCTACGCGGCGACTGCCGATCAAGCGGTGCAGAAGTACCGACCGAGGGCACTGAAACGGAAATCGCTATCGTCGTCGGTGGCCGTGAGCGGCATCGACGTGTCGAAGGACGAACGAGAACTATTGGTATCGTACGAAAGCGATCACGTGTACACGTTTCCCATCTTTGATGGGAAGGATCATCCTACCATGGAGGATATCGATGGTTGTGGGATGGAGGATGATGACAAGCCCGTTTCGGAGCTGGCTGCGTACGGAGGTCATCTCAATCGGCTTACTTTTTTGAAGATGGCAAAGTATGCCGGGCCGAATGATGAATGTGAGTCTTAATGTACTGGGTTTTGTGAAAAATGTTGATATATTGTTGCAAGACTGAACTGGAACATGCCTTACTAACTGCGCTATACTCATATTGTCATCGTGTTTGTATAAGATATATGCACCGGCAGTGATTCTGGACACGCGTGGATCTATGAGAAGAAATCTTCCACTGTGGTGAGCTTCATGAAGGCCGATAATTCGACTTGTAATGGCATACAGCCCCATCCATCGCTCCCTTACTTCATTACCTACGGTATCGATTCTGTAAGTCACATGTTTTGATGACGTGTAGATTGCAAAAGAAACAATGCTTGCACAAACATAGCACTGTACACAGGTATCTCTGACAATCTATTCTTCTACTCGACAAATCTGGCGCAACAAAAAATGCGTAGACCGCTAAACTTTGGAGGGCCACCACACCCGTGGACAAAGATGTTGACGACTCAGACATGGGGCGATTCGACTACTCGAAAACTGTCAAGTACGAAAAGAGTATCGTATGCGACCAATGGAAAAAGGCCCGCAAGGGCAAGGAGGTCGATCTTTTCGACGACGGCGAACACACGGACGGAGACGAAATGCCATTCTTCCCCGACGAGACGAATGAAGATGACAACGACGATCCCGATCACTTCCTCGGAGTCTTCCTACGCTCCCGATTGTCTCGGGAGGCACCCTTCATTGGCAACGACATGACGAACCTAAATAGCGTCCTGGCGAAGAATTACTTTACGTGCGCCCGATCGGTGGATGCGGGCGATGGCGGTGACGAGCCCGTGAAGAGTGGATTGTCCGGTATGAAGCAACGGGTGAGTCTGATCAAACTGCGTCACCAGTCCGATAGGCTTGGGTTAGCTTTCGACAGCGTGGTGCCTTGGATGTTCAAGTTCAAGGATCACTTACTCAAACAAAGCTTAAACTCGGAAGACAATGTAGGGAGCGATAAGAGTGGCGCTGGAAACAGCAGCATGGTGTCCTACGGCTGCTTGGCCGACCTCATACCCGATAATCCATCTGATTGGATTCCATTCGATGGGCTGTTGGCAGTTCCTCCTCGTCCTGGAGGGATGTCGCTCAATGTCAAGTATGAAGGGTATTGTCTTGAATCATCTGAGGATCGTTCAGTAGCACCAGTGTACCGCGCATGCTGCCCCATTGAGTCGGAAGCAGTGGAGGACAACAGTGTCGACGACGAAGGCGGCCATGCAATTGGAATCGATAAAGTGGACGGTGGAGCTTCCAAGCTTCCTCATTCAATTCAGGCGAATGAGAAATCCATGAAGTCTCCTGAAAATCGATGCGTTGCCTATGACTCCTCTCAATCATGGGATATCCTGTATCAGACAGTTGCATTGCTTAAAGAGGCAGGAAACAAAGCTCTGAAAGCATCTTTACCTTTTTTGGCCGCGCGGCGATACGACAAGGCCATCAACTGTAAGTTTTGTGTCAATATCTTTTTGGTATCAGAGAAATATGCATATGATTCCAATTAATTGTGATGTAAACTCATACAAAATTCATCCACTTACATTGGATACTTTATCATTCCCAAGATTGCTCCCTCGCCTACCTATCGTTCCCCGTGGGACCGGTAGACTTTTTGGCGGAGCACCAGTATGTCATATCTAAGAACGGTGGTTATGAATGTCGTTGGAATGAGTTGATTAAAACTCTTGTTATGATACGATTGAATTTAGCCATGTGCTTTTTGAAACAGGTGAGATTTTTTAATAGGTCTCTTTCTCGTTCACCTTAATTTCATGTCCAAACCTTGCCTTTGTTTCTCTTTCCAGGAAATCAATGACGCAAAAGGTGCGATGGCACAAGCAAACCTATCGTTGAAAGAACTGAAACCATTCGCCACCGAAAAGGGAGTCGTCCTTACAGGGAAAAAACTGACGAAGAAACGCGCCGACGAGCCAATCAAAACCTATAATGAATCTAAGGCGTTGCAGGCCAAGGCCTACTTCCGCCTGGGATCCTCGCAGATCCTCCTGAAGGAGTACGACGATGCTGTGAAATCATTTGATCTTTGTGTGGGAAGCACGAATGAGGCGGGCATGACAGTTGATGCGGCGGTTATGAGAAAGATCAACGAGGCGAAGCGGCGTCGGAAGGAGAAGAAGGAGTTACAACGGAAGAAGTTCAAATTCATGTTCTCCTCAAATGAGAAGGAGGTTGATAGTTCCAAAGGCACGACTGAAGTAGGGAGTGGCTGAAATAGATTTTTCTCCGTTGAGATGTCGAAGGGGGTGGGGTCGAGATGTGTACCTAAGAGGAGGGTAGGAAGGGCCAGCGCAGTCAATGTAGAATATTATCAGGTAATTATTACGCAGTATCATTTTTAGTCATATCACTACACATCTAAGACAAAATACAAATATGACAACAAATGCAACAAACAAGTACCCTATTTGGAATGTAAGTTGTTGACACTGGGCCCCACAAGACTACTGATCTAGTTGCCATCCCCTCAGATCACCTTTCTGTGCATTGACTTTGCACATTCCTGGATCACTGTACCATATTACTGGCTTATTTGTCAGCCTTTCTGCGGCGGCCAACACGTACCATCATTGCTCCTGCTACGGCTGCAAGGGCGATCAGATTCTTCATTCGGAGAATATCCCGGGGTGGTGCTGTTTCACACGATGGTAAGATCCCAGGCCTTGAGCGGACCATCTGAAACAACACATCCAAGCTGTTCTCTTCCATCGGATACTTGGCGCTTTCTAGAAAAAATGCCAATACTCTAGGCATGAGTTTCAAAGGAACTTCATTGAGGTACTGATCATTGAAGTGACCGCTGTTACCCCCCCGAAGAGCATATATCATCTTGGTTTTCTTGCGAACTTGAATGTGGAACATCTTTCCAGCTAACTCCACATCTTCGTTTGCAGCCATCAAATATTGCAACATTTCTAATGGCGATAGGCAACTTAGATCAAATACTTCACCATTTATAGATAGCACTGCTTCATTAATCCCATTTGAAGTAGGTTGGCCTTCAGCAAGAAGTGTCAGCTCGCAGGTGTGGTTAGAATCATGGATTGTGTCAAGACTCTGGTCATCAAAAATGGATCGGTAAAAAGTCTTGATGCCAACCTCTGTGAAATCGTTCCCTCGTAGATGTAGGCAAACCAAGTTGGTATTACACTTCAGCGATTGAGCAATCAATGCTGCATCGTCATCATTAAATACGTTGTCGTCCAAGAGCAGCGACTCGATTCTAGGATTGGTGGCCAATGAATTCGATATGAGCGACGCGGCATGGGATCCAAGTCCATTGGCTTGGAGGCTAACGATTTCCAAATTTAGAAGAGCCGGAATAATTTCTGGTGCAGTTGATAACATAGAACCGAAATTGCATTCCTCCACGTGGAAATGTTGTAGCTGAGGTTGATTTGATGCAGCTTTTACAAGAGAAAGCGCCTCGGCGCCAGATCCAATCTCGTTCTTTTTCAGTAAAAGTACTCGCGTGGACGCATTTGCCTCAATTACGTTTGTCACAAATTCAATTCCAGCACGGCCAAGCATATTGTTGACCATAATCAAACGGCTAAGAGGTGCCGTCTTCAGCACAGGCTCCAATATGCTCAACTCCTCTGTTGACAGCTTAACATCGCCAATGGAGATGACAATGCATCCATCTTTGTCGGCTTCCAAATGGCCTAATGCGTCAGCGAACTGTTCCCATAACGGCACCAGTGAGTCGTCGGGAAAAAGCAATCCTTGCGGGAGTTCGGTCGCGGCTATCATGATGTGAGTTTCGGAGTCTGCGCCACGAGAAGGTGCTTGGTTGAGCTGTCTCAAATCGTAGATGCCTTTAAGAAGAGTCGTCTGAAGGCAGTGCATGGATGTAGCATATGGTTGGTCATGGCCGAGAGACAACCAATGGGAGAGGGGGAAACCTTCGTTGATAAAGTCCATGGTCAAATTTATGTGAGGGTCTTTGCACACGAAGTTTGAGTGGGGTTCGAGCGAGCTGGCCCAAATCCGTCGAAGTGCAACATGACNATAGGGATTGGGTACACCAGAAGGTCTCCATTACCAAGTATTCCTAATAGACAGAATGCTATCCTAGAGTGACCCAAGAAAATAATGTTCAAGATGACTAGCCAACAAACATGGTACAATGAGCAGATTAGTAGTACCGTGATGAGTGAGTTTTCGTTATTTTAGCTCGAGTCAAGTTTACTTCCATCAACAAATTTCAATTGAAGAGAAAATGGACTGTTTAAGTCTTCTTGCAGGCTTCAGCAAAAGTGGTGGGTACTCTCCGTGTCATTTGGGGGCAGTATAAAGAAAATTGTATCGCATCATCGACTTTCCACTCAGTATGTGATGGAGTCATACAGAGCTCTCTTTTCAAACATTGCACCACTCAGCAACTTATCAAAGTGGCGAGACTACTTATTGGATAAGTAAGATATAATTTAAAATCTACTCTCCACGTTCTTCGTCCACGCTTTCGGTAACTCGCGGAGTAGAATATGTCGAATCCTCTTTCCATCCCGGGACAAGGTCTTCCCATTCTTATCCAAATCCCGATATCCATTCTTCACTAACGCCTTCAAAAACGTCTCGGGCGGTAACGCGTATCGAATCTGCGTCAGAACGAAGTCCGACACGAGGCCCCTCCGACAGCAGTCTTCGAACGCCCTCGCGGCGGCCTTTATCGCGATGTCGTCAGGCAGATTCAATCTGCCGCAGCATTTGATGAAGGTGCCGTAGATGACTGGGTTGGGGCGCACGCCAGGGTAGGGCTCGCCGCGCACGCGGTCGAGGGTGTGCTGGGCGACGTCGAAGGCCCTTCGTTGGTTTTCGGGGGTGGCCTTGACGAGCATGCCCTTTTCGTCTTGGACCATGTCCGCAAAGGCGTAGGCGTTCAAGACCTGGCCACAGCAGTGGGCAATGTTGACAATGATGACAACCAATAAGATGAGAAACATCAAATTCTAGGCATCACGGAAAGAGATTTAAAACCGATCTTACCATTGAATACGCCTGGACCGTCGGTTTGGCATCCATATTCCCAATGGCATAATTCGCCTCCATCATTTCCAATACTTNAATACGCCTGGACCGTCGGTTTGGCATCCATATTCCCAATGGCATAATTCGCCTCCATCATTTCCAATACTTCCAACGCCCCCTCCGCCTTCCTCTCCGAGGGACTGCGCGCCCACGCCGTCTGCGCCAGGATGTAGCAACGCTGCGTTGTTCTCATTCTCGATATTTCCTCTTCCTCTTCTTCGCAATTCCACGTCCTCGCCGCCACGTCAGCCATGTCTTCCTCCATCTTCCTCAGCAGCTCCGTCGCCCTTTCCCCGGCATCGACCGACCCGCACGACGACCACCCGTACAGAACGCTCAGGCACGCATACGTATTCGGCTTCAGCGCGTCGACCGAGTCCCCCAGCTTCGTCATCGCATCCAACAGCTCGTCCCCCACCATGCCAGCATCGGGCCGCCGTAGCACGGAATGCGCGTCGATCACGGAAGTGAACGCGAATATCGGATTGGTCCTGTTGTCGTACGCGGGCAGAAGCTCCTTGTATCCCTGTCGGAACATGCGAATCATTCGCCGCAGGAGCTTCAACGCCCGGTCGGGGGCGTCGGGGGCCATCCGCCCTGCTCCCTTGGTGAAGTGGTAGATGATGTACGCGAAGCTTCGTTCGTCGGGTCGGACGTCGGCGTTGCCGTTGTGGTGGAACTCCAGCATCCGATCGAGAATGCGTTCGGCGCGACGTCCTCCCTCGGGTGTGCGTGCGCGGGCCCACTGTTGGATGACGGTGTTGAAGGAAAAGGAGTCGGGGCGGACTGGGAGTTGGTCATCTTCGATGCCGTCGAGGAGGGAAGTGTAGAGGTGGACGATTGCAAACTGGGTCAATGGGATAACACTCGCAGACCATCAAAAACATGACTTCAACATGGTATTCAACAAAAGCAAACAAAATACAATACATACCTTCGATACCATCCATGGATCGGGCCGCAGAGCTTTCGTAGTTGTCAACCATCTTCGTAAAGGAAACCAGAGCGTGAGCATTTCAAAGAACAAACAAAGAGAACACAATCAGAAAGTAAGTAGAACCAAGTGTATAAACTCCACCACTCACCGAAAGCAGCATGTCCTCCGCCTCGGCCACCCTCCCATTATAAGCATGCGAATCGATGACCGCATTAAACGTCCGTATGTTCGGTTTCACCCTCTCGAACCCCCCCTGCGCCCTCTCCGTCATGTGACTCAAAATCTCCGAACACCTCTCCCCCGCCACGGCCCCGTGCCCGCTCCGACTCCAACACGCGCACACCATGGTGTAGTGAAACACGTCGGGAGGTTCGTCGATCTTGCCGTGAAGGTGGAGGGATTCCATGCCGCGCACGACCGCGTCGGCGGCGAGGGCGGCGTCGAGCCTTCCGTTGGGGATGCGTTGGTAGCTGTTGAGGACGCTGGCGAAGGCGTAGGAGTCCGGGCGGTGGGAGTTGGCGAGCATCCGAGAGAGGACGGATTCGGCGGCGCGTCCGGCGTAGAGAGGATTGAATTTTTGATTGTTCTTCTTGTTGTACTTCTTGTTCTTGTTGTTGTTGTTGTTCCTTTTGCCTCCTTTCGGTTTGGTGCCGGCTTTGGTCGCATTGGACTCAGAACCTCCATATCGAATTTCGTCCTCCGCGATATCTTCGCCATCGTAGTATACCGCCAAGGAAGTATCCGCCCTCGACGCCGAATTGGAAATCACCCCGAGAGCGACGTTGTAACTCCGTTTATTGGGCCTGACGCTGGGCATGTCCAACTCCNGAATTGGAAATCACCCCGAGAGCGACGTTGTAACTCCGTTTATTGGGCCTGACGCTGGGCATGTCCAACTCCTCCGCCAATCGTTCCATCCGATCCAAGAGTCGCATGACGTCGGCGGCGTTATCTCCGCTCTGTTCGCGAGAGTACGCCACGAGGATGGAGTTGTACACCTCCACGTCGAGATCGCGCGCCTTGTCGTGTTGGCGGAACGACGATCGTCTGCTATAGGGGTTTTGGACTCCGTTCAATGGGATGTCTGCGTCGTCCGAATTGGAGATAACTTCATCGTCATCTTCGTCCTCTTCATCGTCATCATCATCATCATCATCATCATCCCTCCATCTTTTACTCGAATGAGTCCTCCTCGCCCAACTCTCCAAAGCATCAATAATCTCCATCGCCCTCTCGATCCGATCTCGATCGGTATAGTCCCCTCCCTCCTCCGACGGCCTCTGTTGCTGCTGTCGTCGTCGATCCTGATACCTCGCCCTCCCCGACGAAGCCATCGCCTTCGCCCTACCACCCCCCGCACCATCGCCGCCATTCCCCCGACATCCCCTCAGCCAAGCGTGAATCACCAGCGAGTAACTCAACGCGTCCGGCTCCACGGCATCCCCCCCCTCCTTCGGAGATCGCTCCATCCGTTCCAGCAGTATGCGCTGGGCGCGCATGGCCGCGCGGGGATCGTAACGGGAGGCGCGACTCCACGCGTTCAACACGGAGTTGTAGTTGATGGTGTTGGGGGGGAAGGTCAGTTCGTCGGGACGGGGTTGGAACCAGTGCGGATCGGACGATTCTTCCTCGGCGTCGTCGTTTTCGGGGAGGGAGGATGTGCCGTCGCCGTCGGTCCACGATCCTTCCATCCACGCTTCCAGCTTTTGACCACCGTCGTCGTCGTCGTCGTCATCGTCGTCATCGTCGTCGTCATCCACCTTGGACGACGACGACGACGACGACGTCGACATCATCCAATCGCTCTCGACATTCCCATCGTCATCGTACTTCGTCCGACTCGTCCCGCTCCCATCGTACCCCCCGTACCCCACCGCCGCGCCGTTCGAACTCCAAACCCCGCTCTCCCCCACCCGCTCCTTGTACCGCTCGTGCCTCGCGATCATCGACTCGAGCATGTCCTGCGCCTCCCTCGCCGGATCGTACTGTCGGGCGTCGTTTCGCTTCCGGCGCCTTCGTTGGTTCTTCTTGTAGTTTCGTCCGAAAGAGCGCGGATTGTTGCCGTGGCCGACGCCGCTTCCGCTCGTGCCGCCGCCGCCGTTGGCGGTGGTGCCGCCGTCGGAGACGACGCGCAATGCCGAACAGCTCTTCGCCAAGGCGTTCATGACGGCCGAGTAGGTGTAGCAGTTGGGACGCATTCCGGGTTCGCATTTGTTCAATGGGAGGGGCACCCGTAGGGCGTTGTCCCGCCCTCCCGAAGAAGAAGATGCGACCGACGACGACGACGTTGCGTTATCTCCATTATTGCCGGCTGCGACATCGGCATTGTCGACATCGTGCCTCTCCGGATCGTAATGTCCCAACGTGATCATCAACCCTAGCAATTCCTTCGCCCGTTCCGCCGCGCGTTGGGTCAATTCGTCCGCCCTGGCCGCCTGGGATCGTTTCCACTCGATGTAATTCTCCTTGTCCTTCTTGCTGTGAAATTCGTTGTTGTTGTTGTTGTTGTTGTTATTTTTGCTTTTGTTGCTTTTGAAATCGTTGTTGTACTTCTTCTTCTTGTGGTGACTACCACTACTGGTGGCGGTGGTGGTCGAAGTGCCATCGTCAACGTCGGTGGTGTTGGCGGGAGGCTTCTCGTAGTGGTAATCGTGCGCCAACGCCGTGCACTTCACCCACGCGTCGATGACAGCGGTGAACGTCACGACGTCCGGTTTGACGCGTTCGTTTCCCACCCTCCTCGGCGCTTCCCCATCGCCGTCCTCGTCGCCACAATTGCCGTTCTCCGACGTCGTCGCCTCCGTGGCACCACCATCCGCCGCTCCATCATCGCCTTCCCGTTCCGTGATGCCCTCCACGACCACGCTCCGTCCAAACCTCCACTCCCGCATCATCTCCCCGAGCAACAACTCGGCCATCTCCCCGCTGCTCGGATGGTAACTCTTGCTCCAAGCGTTGATGGCGGCATTGTAACTTATCGTGCTGGGCGCGAGGTGGACGTCTCCGGTGGCCTTGAAGGTTTGGACGAGGGAATTGTGGATGCGGTGGGCGCGTTGCGCGGCCGTGCCGAGGGGGAGCTGACGGACGTGACGGTTGGTCGGGTGTTGTTGCGGGTGGAGTTGGAGTTGGGTTTGGGAGGTGGTGCGCGGTCTATTTTGTCGTTCGTACGGTCCATTGTTGTTGTTGTTGTTGTTGGAGTGATTTGCGGATTGTCGTTGTTGATAGTTGTTGGATTGCTTCCCCTCGAAACCGAATTTACCTCCATCCCTGCCACCACTATTGTTGTTGTTGTTGTTGTTGTTGCGATACTGCTTGCCCTTGCCACCACCATCCTTCGAATTGTTCGAGTTATTCGAATTGGACGGGTTCCCACTTCCCGGCAATGGCCTACGCTGACTCTTCGCCCACGCATCCATCGCCACGGTGTACATTTTAGTAGTCACCCTCACCTCCGGATCCATTTCGCCATAGTCGTTCCCATCGCCATCATCGTGGTTGCCGTGTTTGATGCCATTGGCGTAATTCACCTCGTCCACCACGCGTTTCAACAGGCGTTCGCACACCAGCGCCGATTCGACGGTGGAACGCCTCGCGTGGGAGGTCATGAGGGTGGTGATTAGCGATACGTCGTCGGCGGTCAGTTGTCCCGGCGGGATGTGCTGGTTGTTCGACGATGGAGGATCGAGGAGACGGGCGGTGGTCCGGTCGAGCCACGACTCGCCCGAGGTATTGTCGTGGTGATTGTTCCATTTGTTGCCATTGTTGTTGTTGTTGTTGTTGTTGGATTTGTTCCTGCTGCCATGTTGCATACTGGAAGCCCGACCATTCATTGTGGAAGCACCAACGTTCTTGTTGTTGTTGTTGATTTCGTCATCGATATCGGAGGTTGTTGATTGAGCGTCCGTCGAAGCAGTCGAAGGATTGTCCAACCTCGAGCTCGACAAGGCAACCGAATTCTTCGCCTTGCTTCTATTATTTATTATTCCCAAAGAAAGACCACTGGGCCCGTTATTGCTGTTCCTGCTTCCGCTGGAATGCATATCATATTCATGACAGGGTGAACCTATACATCTTCTATTATGATACAGAGCTGCTGGCCTAATAAATGAAGTCGTTGATGACGATGATGATGATGATGATATTGTGACTGGTGAAATAATGAGAGACTCTGCAACCATTCTCCTCCTGGGATTGGAATTGATGACCAGTACGCTCATCAAGCAGGAGAGTGCCGCCGTTGCTACTAGCAGATGGCACGATGGCGTCATCATCATCTGACGACGCCGCCGCCGATGTTTCGTGCGTCTATTCATGCGGAACGATGCCATTGTGCTCGTGTGGCTCGGTGCGGCTCGTGTTGCTATTCGTAGTGTGTATCCGTGCTGATCCGGTATTTGAGATGGATGGGAGCAGCACCTTCGTGAGTTTGGGGTATTTGGGTTGCCTTATTTCAGATATTGATGGATGTGTATGTCCGCTTGCATCATCGGCGGTCGGGAGATCGGCGCGAGTCGGCGGTGCGGTGTAGGCCAGGGGTCGGGTGTGGGTGCGGGTGCGGTGCAGGCAACATCATGAATCATGTGTTGAATCATGAATCATACTACTCCCATGTGTGATGTTCTTTGCGACCACTACGATACCATCGTTGTGACGGGTTCTGTGCCATTCTGTGCCTTCCTCTGTGCGCAATGTTGATGTTTTTGACTCTTTTTATTGTCAACTTTTGTGTTGGACGAGGTTGCGGAAATCCAATTAGAATACAATGATAAACACGCAAGGTCTACTTGTGAAAATATTAACTGACGTCAGAAAAGTCTGGCACTCGCTCCCTCATAAGGGAGTACAAAAAATAATTGTACCTAATTCCTACGCTGGTGGTATGTGGAGCGGTTTGGAATTCTGTGCCACTCTCTGGGTAAGTAGGCGAGTCCTGTCGTAATCCCTAACAAACCCATCTCCAAACCCAACCACTCCCTTCCCCACCTCACTCCCTTGCCTCCTCCATCCTCTTGCCATCAGCATGATGTCCAACCCCTAGTCCCACAGGGACATCTTATTTCGTGAATACCATTTGAAGACGTTCAAGATGCAAAGTGAATTACTGTTGTGGTACTTCTTTTGGAAGCAACAAAGGTGGCGGCAAGTCGATCGGGTCGGTTGCTAGCAAATAGCATGGGTAAAAGACATGAGAGTATTCATCCATAGCTAGTCCAGTCATGTGTTCCTCCGTCCCCCATTGTATTCCCCATAATTCCCAATCAATTGCATCAAATATTGCCAATCCAAAACCAAACCAAATTGGAACAATGATTCATCAATAAGACACCGTTTTTGGTCGGGAGTACTCTTCATGACTGCAGGGAGGAAAGCATTGACAATGATGACCATGATGATAACATTGACATTGACATACTCCTTGACAACTTTGAGAATTAAAAAAGGAACTTAGACCGCTTAAACCTCCTACCTCTCGTCCCTCGATGTCAGCATCAGCATCGTCTATCCCTACCCGATAAATTTGCCTTGTTGATCAGCAACTATGATCCATAGACGATAGACAATTTTGGAGAATAAAATTGTTGTTGGCAGTAGCAACAGCGGCTATTTGTAATTGAAGACAATACCAGAAGGTATTCTGGGCTATCCTTTGACTGTCACTGCAAATGAGAGCATCCTGTCAAATATTTGGTTCCCCGCAAATCAGAGGAGACGAATGGAGCAGATGGCACACTCCATGTCAAACCTTAGAGTATACCGTGTTGAGAATGAACGGATCCATTCATGTTCTTACATGTTGGTAACAAGTGAATACATTGTGGACATGCCATTCATATTCTTGGTGATGGTTGTGGTGTCGCCAAGTTCAAGGCGCGCCGATTTGATTGTGATCATAAGTCATCCAGCAGTGCATTGTCAAACAACACCAATCTTCCTGTGTACCTTCAGGCCAATGTGGACCACGACTGTGTATGGCATACTCTCCTGCACCAAAGGTGAAAGGACACATTTGGGAACATACCCACAATTACACCCATTCAAGCTCACACCCAGAGTGCCCCCAATTGATTGTTGTATAGCCCTGGGCATTACCAGCCTCTCCTGGGCCAACAACCAAAGGGCATGTTTGAGCACGCACCCCCAATGTTGCCCATTAATCCACCTCATTTGGCTGTGATCGTGTCAGGCATACTCTCCTGCACAGAAGGCCAAAGGACACCTTTGCTTGTCACTTAATCCTTGCTATTCCAACTCCAATGCCCTCGTCTACACATAGTATGTCCTCCTACAGAGCCTACATACTCCTCCATCTCCCACTTCCTTCCAGCGGACACTGCGTCCAGCCATGTCCAATTCAATCCCAATTCTGTGCCTCTGATTCCTATATGACAGCCCTGATCCTGGCATAATTGTCCTCCACAAATTTGCTGTTGCCCAAGCCCTGTCACTACCTCATCTCGCCCTGATACCGGTGCCATCATCCTTGCCGCATTGTCTACCTCATTTGGCTGCCATCATCAATGACACCAGAGCAAAACCAAGTAATGCTACTCCCCTTGTTAATTGTTGTCACATTCAGTTGCCGCCACACTCTTGCCTCTATTGCTGACATTGTCATTCTTACCCAACCGCTGTGGTCAACGTAGTTCCCAGTTGCCACAATATCCCAGCACCAACTTTGTCAAAATTGGTTGCCGCTGAATCCGCTTTAACCCAAACAAAATGTTGCCCATCTGCATGCAATCACTTTCATTTTTTCATTGTTTTCCATAGGTTGGCACAATTTGCCCTTTCTTTCCACTTCCTGCTTCCACTGACATGCCCAATTGTGATCCAATTTACTAATCCAAGGTGGAGCAAAAATTGATCTTCCTCCAAGAGGCAAAATTTGATGTTGTTTTGATCAAATTTAAAAAATTACTTTAATGTAATTACAAAGTGAGTTACAAAAATCAGCACACCTCTTAGTCAATACAAATAATGCAAAAAAGTGATCATATTTTTACATTTTCTTGACGTGGTAATTTATTGAAAGTCTACATTAAATTGGTTTTTTGCGTCATGAACCTGATACACATCTTACTAATCTTTAAAGTAAAAGTAGAAAAAATATTTTGTAACAAACTTGTAAATTCATAGATGATTTCATGTTAAATGCCAATATTTACAACATTTTATTTTTACCTAACCCTATTTTGATGTGGACAATCAGTCTAGGGCAAAGAAACAGCAATTCTCTGTAGACTGGACCAAGATCTGGTATGTTTTACTTATTTATATTCTGCAAGAAATATTTTTGGGTACCGTTTGCACTATATATCCTTTTCCTCTTTTCTTTACCTGGCATAATACTACTTAAATATCTGTATTTTTGTTAGCCAATTCCTTTTTTGCAGAAAATTGTTTAGAAAAAGGCTGCATGTGATGTATAGTCCTCTTTCTCTGGACCAAATAAGGATGATAACATTAGCCTACATATCTGTAAAGTTATAATCAACTTTTAAAATATAAATTTGAGAAGGGTAAGTGAGATCCAAATTCATGGCTGTAGGTACGATACTCTGTGAATTAAATATTTTGATTTGTTAACATTGAATGTCTTCAATAATAAATAAGTGGGAGTAGAAACTTAAGAATGGTACTATTTTACTTACACAATCGTTTAGTACCAACCCTCTTCTCAAAGGTTTTTATATATGAAAATATTCTTGTCTGTATATTTACATTTGGAGTTGAGACCCCTATGGTTGAGAAGTAAACACCTTAACTCCTACATCTCTGTATATATGGTTTGATTTTGGTTTTTGAATTGTGACAGTCAAACAGAAATGAGAAGTAGGATCATGAATGAGCCAAATGGAAAAAGGGGTACAATAGGTGGGAACAGGGTACCAAAAGAGTACCATAATATATATAACCAACTATGTACCAGATGTTGTACCAAAAGAAGTGTATCACATGTTTTTGTACCCTCTTATGCCATGCTCTATGCAGTTCTTGGTCATCTCCCCCAAATTTAGGCATGTGTGTTAATTAGTGCAATTATTATTGCAGATATTACTTGATTAATTTTAATATTTAAAAAGTCTTATTAATTACTCTACAATGATATGAACACAAAGCATTTCCCCACAGGATAAGTTCTCTAACTCTAAAGTCTTCAGGTGTCCCACAAAATGAATAACTAAGAAGACGATGGACAACTTGACCCATCCAGTTTGATCCAATTGTCCCAAGGGGCAACATCTACAATATCTTCAACCTCTGATTTGACAGGAAAATCAGTAAAAAGTAATAAGAATAAGAGGGGACTAGTGTTAGCAAAATTCTGGTAAACACCTTGGTGAAGGTCTGGAGGTCTGGAGCTGACTAATCCAAGGCCCAAAAATCAATTTCATCCCCTGTAGGAGAATCCCTATATGGTCTGAGCTCATGTGAGACAAAGGAGAAGTTATGGATTGAGGAACATAAGGGCCTATCCATACAAAAGCCATCAATTGCAGGCCTAAATTGTGGAGTTTTTTTCTAAAAAAACTCAAAAAGTGAGATTTATTTTGAATATTGGAAAACTCTGATTGGTCTCAGATTATGATATTGTAAGTTGAGGCCAGTCAGAAATCTTGACTTGTCTCAACTTACTATACCATATTTAATGATTTTCTTGTAATGTATGGGTTGTTTACACAACTTGTGAGTACTACATTGGCTCTCCAATAAAAACCACACATCAATTAAATCTAGTCTCATGAGCTTTATGTTTGCTTGGCAAGTTGACCATCAGGGTTTGTCATCACCAACCCTTGACAGCAAATCAGTCAAAGCAGAAAAATCATCAAGCCCAAACCTCAATTGCAAATCAAAGGAAGGAGGGATGTCTCAAGCCTGAACCTATATTTGATCTCTTAATCTTGGATTAATTTGCCTGTTTGTACTATATATAAAGAATTATTTGTTGTTTATTGTTGATTACTGTTGTGAATGAATCTGACAAATATTGCAAGTTTGAGCAGATGATTAAAATCATGCTGGTGTGTTCATGCAAACATGAGTTAAGATGATGTGTAAATTTTGCGTTTGCAAGTAGATGCAATATATGTTCCCAATCCACATCTTAGTAGTCTGTGTGAACTCAAAACCGTAATTAATACTTTCAAGTGTATATTGTACTCTACCCTGGTTTGCTTCACAAACAAATGATTGATCTCAGATTGGTGCTATGTGCACACTACTGATGATTGTGCACCAAATGATATGCATAATTGGTATTGTTCCCCATGTAGGTTCCACATGTGCCTCACACACGGAGGACAGACAGATGGCCACAGCCCGGCATCAGTGCACGTCACTGCTCCAGCGGCAACTTACCTAAAACAGATAGTACTCACTAATTACTAAGTACAAATTACCAAACTCAATAGTTACTCTTCTACATACTTAGTAACTAGCCCGCTCTCCTCCTTCCTGCCGGGGAGAAGAGCGTAGAGGCAATAGCAACGGGCAGCCTCATTGGCTGCCCAAACACCTTCTGATGTTGCAGCGTGTGGCGCATTTGCCAACAACAATCTGCCCAACGATCGCTGCATGGCACATCCTTCACCGCAGCAGCAACCAGGACCATGTGTCGGCCCGCAAGCGTCCGTGAGCGCAAATCATACGCTTGCGGCACCCAGCGCCTCCGCTATAAAGGCGCAGACGGCCACCAAGATCCAAACTGGCCGCGCGGTAGCACCGTGCGTAATTTTGCATGATTCGTATCCACAAGGCCTCCCCCCAGAAGCCCAAGCCAACATGCCACTCTCCTCCTGCGGCCGCGTTGGTTCACCAGAGCCACTGCCTTGTGCACCGTGCCTGCCAGATGTAGGTGAGGGGTGGGACCCTTGATCCAAGGACCACACCGATGCGCAATAGGTAGGGGCAGACAAACCAACGCATCCAAAAGAGGAGTGGTGGGCGACGTCCAAGGGTGGGGAATCATCCCCGTTTTCCAGACAAAGAAGGCACAATGACATCCGGCTCGGGCAGCTCTTTCTCCAAGGGTGGACAAAGAACCTCTGTGTGCCAAGGGGGTTGGTCTGGGGAGTGAGGTTTTTTGTCTTAATGACCTTCCT
>JAZGVQ010000065.1:0-15686 GCA_037356215.1 Thalassiosira gravida | reverse complement strand
CTCAAGGCTAAAGGTATCCCCTATACAGCCGAGCAGTGAGAGTCCCACGTACAGAGCACAGCTGGCCCTACAGGCATTCACAGCCAAGCAAAGCCAGCTACTAAGTCACACAATCCAACTAGTAAATAGCATTGCCGTGGATAATCCATGGCGCATAATTTAGTAGAGCAATCGTAATAGCAACTAGCTTGTTTAGACTGTTCAACAGTTCTAGTAAATTTTTTCTACAAGAGTGGACTATTCTATCAGCTCCGAAATGGAATACGAACTCGGTAATTGGGGCTCCATTCCATTTAAGCAGTAGAGTAACTAGTAAAATAAAACTAATTCCTAAGTACGTCATAACATCTTAAAACACGAATTAAATGGTATCTTCACTCTCCAGCATCTGTATTTATGCGATAAATATTATTTTATGCCGAACACATAGTATCGTAATAATCAGATGATCTTTCATTTTTGAATGTGTGCTCGCTGAATTTTCTATTGCTGGAGTGACATGGCACGATTCAGTGAATACAATCCGACGACAGGATTTATTGGCGGCTTTCGACAGATTTTTTGGTGTTCAATTCGTGTTTGTGCACGTCATCTCAAACGTGTGCCTTCGACCAGGGAAACGAAGAGCCCCCAACCCCCAAAGCTCCTCTTTCCGGGAGCTCCCGCGGTGCGAGTGATTGGATTGATCGTTATGGTCGTAAGTCTAGGCACATTAGCTCTCNGGCACATTAGCTATCGCATTGGGATAGGTCCTTTCATTTCGTCGCTGGCACATCGGTTCATCATCAATATCACGGATCATATGAATCACATGGATCCGTGCATTGATAGAATTCGAAGTGACTGGCCAAAAATACAAATATCGATCATAATATAGTTCATCTCAGCCACATATCTGCCGCACCTCGTACCTAACCCCTGAACGCCGGCAACGAGACATGGAAACACCCAACAATAACAACGAATCCGCTCAACACCAAGTAAGACGTCGGTGGGATAGGCCGCAGCATCCGCAGTATAGAGTAGTCACACGATCCTCCTGGTCCTATAAAATGCCACCACCACAGCAGGATTCTTTTTCGGCAACTCTTGGCAACACCGACGACGATGACGCTGCAAGCGAGGACCCTGCTTCCATCCTCATCGCACATTCGCTGGAGGTCTCTCGCACAACCTCCACATCCACATCGCCCATTACTCGTGGTATCAATGCGACAACAGGCGATCACGATGATGGTTGCTCTAGTAACTCGATCAATACTACAGAGGCGACGACGAGTTCTTCGCTCGAGGAATCGTCGTCGTCCCATCATCATCGAACAGCAACTTCTCTCGAGCAAACTGCCATGCTGGAGGAATACATGGAATCGCCATCTCCCGAAAAATGGCAAGTTTTGGTACAGTCCATCGCCGACGAGAAACGCCGGCGGAAGAAGAATTCGAAGTCGTCGTCGAGCAGCAGTAGTCGCCGTCGCCAGAACAAGAATAAGCACAAATACAAGCACCGTTCGCGTCGTCGCACCGCTTCCTCCGATGCTGCCGACGACGATGCTCGATCTCCTCGTGGCGATGGCGAAGATGTTGTTCTTGTCGTCGACGATCCACTGCTCTTTTCTTCCGTTGAATTTTCCACCCCTCCTCGAAGCACATCATCGCGAGGAGGTGCACTGGCATCGGTGATGGAAGAAGATTCGGATGATAATGCATTGGCATCGCCAATGTCATCGTCGCCCGCTGAAAAAGCAGCGGCAGAGTGTAAAGAATTGGAAATGATTGCTGCGTTTGACGAGGAAGGTGTTTACGAGGAAGATTTCGATGACGCTACCGAAGCGGAAGAGTTGGAGGATGCGTATATTATCCATCGCGCTGCAACTGTAACAGCATCTGATGCATCAGAAGAAGAGAATTATGGAGTGATCGAATCGAATTTTGAAATCGATAGTAGCAATATCCACGAAGAAGTATGCAATGCAGTGTTGTTTCCAAACGATCAAACAGCTACAGAACACGATAGAGAGATGACGAAATACGTCGACAAAGTAGGTGATGCATCAATGTCATCTGGCGAAGCGACCAAAGATTCAGCCTATCGCGCCATTCGATTTGTCGCATACGATAAGGACACATGCGATCATCAATCATGTGATGTTGAGATGATGGTTGAAAGAAGCAATGCTCGCGAAGAAATCACAGTGGAAGATATAATTGCGGACCTTAATGCTTTCATGGGAACTAATTCTTCGGAGGGTTTCCATCCTCATCATCATCATCAGCAGCAGCAGACATTGGCCACAACTCCCTTCGTGTCGTTCGAATCTACTCATAGTCCAACAAATGGTCCTGCCCTCAGAGACACCAGTCAGAGCCAATCAGATGGAGTAGGTGATCAACACCCAGACGCAATGAGCAATCAACCATCAGTGCTGGCTCCTCCAAATAACAATCACAATGGGGCAAGTACGCGATCTACTACCAGAACTCATCACGAAGCAAAATTAATTATTTCGCCAGAATCAAGGCACGATAATGCAGTCACAGTTCAACATGAAAATGACGATATGCCACAAACTCATTGGTGGAAAAGGTATATTACTTGGAGCGTACTCGTTTTTTGTTTAGTTGCCATGTTGGCAATCGGGATATCGCTCGGCTCGAGCAACACCACTAAGAATAACGAGAATACCCCATCTTTGAGGCCCATCCTGCCCTCGGATCAGCCATCTGAATCCAGTACACCCAGTCGATCAGATTTGCCCTGGAGTCATCGACCTTCATCATCATCACCACCGAGTACAACGCACTACGACTTGTCTTCCTTGCCTTGGCGTCGATGGGGTCAGATGACAACTGTCGGGGGAGAAGCCGACGCCAACGATTGGATGGGATGGTCCACGGCCCTCTCCTCCGATGGTACTATCGTGGCCGTGGGAGCCCCCGGTTCTCCCTTCGACGTCGAGGACCGACCCGGATATGTCAAGGTTTATTATCGCAGGGATATCGATAACAATAATGGATCGAGATCCTGGGAACAGCTTGGCTCGAACTATATGGAAGGAGCCGACGACGGCGATCTCTTCGGACAATCGCTGGCGCTATCGTCGGATGGAAAGGTTCTGGCGGTTGGTGCCCCGGGGTATTTCGACAGGAGGGACCGACCCGGATACGCGCGAGTTTATTCTCTGGAGGATGGCGGCGACGGTTCGCCTTCGACGTGGACGCAAATTGGACGGGACATCCGAGGAGAGGATGATGGCGACATGTCGGGAATATCCGTCGCGCTTTCCGCGGACGGCGGAACGTTGGCGGTGGGGGCCAATGCCAATGGCGAAAGCCGCGGTCGCGTGAGGGTTTACCGCGTGGATGGCGAAGGAACCGATTCGCGCTGGAAACGGCTCGGATGGGACATCGAGGGCGAAGCGGTCAATGATAACTCGGGAAAATCGGTGGATCTCTCCGCCGATGGCAATATCGTAGCCGTCGGAGCCCCCATCAATAATGGGGAGAACGGAGAGCGCTCCGGACACGTACGAGTGTATCGGTTGAGCATGGAGGAGGGTGGCGGGGAGCCGCGCTGGAAGAGGCTTGGTCGGGACATCGATGGCGAGGCTGCCGGAGATTGGTCCGGGAGATCCGTTTCGCTCGCGGCGGATGGAACGACATTGGCCATCGGCGCGAACGGCAATGATGGCAACGGCGAGAGCTCGGGGCACGTGGTGGTGTATCGCCTGATGGAGGGAGAGCATGGAGATGATTCGAGCTGGGAACGGATTGGCGAGGACATCGAAGGCGAGGCGGCGGACGATCAGTTTGGGGTGCACGTGGCTCTTTCCGCAGATGGCACGACCCTCGTCATCGGAGCGAATGGTAACGATGGAAATGGAGTTAGTTCGGGACACGTGAGAGTATATTACATGGAGAATACCAACACAGGCTTCATCTGGAAACGGCTCGGACGGGTCATTGATGGCGAAGCGCCGGGAGATAATTCTGGATTTTCTGTTGCTATTTCTGCGAATGGCAAAGCCGTCGCTATTGGATCTCCTTGGCATTCTGGGACGAATGGCGATGCATCAGGGCATGTGAGAGTTTTCGACATTGAGCACTAAACACAATATATGTATCATCCATGGTCCCATAGTAAAGAGAGCGTGGATTTGATGGAGCTTCGATGGACGCTCAAGCTCAAGACGTGGTCGTATTAGGAGGAAGAGTCCAAGAACGAAGAGGGATGAGGCAAGCGACAATAACGCTCAATCTCGCCAAATGCCGTTTGCTGTTGGAATGATTTCCTCCGCCCACTCCCATTTCTATCAGGCTCAGGCTCAGGCTCAGGCTTAATAAAAAATAAGCCAAAGCAACAATAAGCTCTTCGACAATCACCTGCAACACAGGTACCAATGCAGCCAGTGGTGCCTACGGTACAGCAGCACAAACCCGAGTCTCGCAGATTCTAGCGATCAAACTAGCTCCCCCACCAATGATCGTATGTATAGAAGCTGCATTGTCGACATCACAGTGTCCACGATGATACTGACAGCATCACAGTCAATTCCTACACCAGCGATGACGACAATCAAAGCCACGCGGCGTTCTCTGTATCCATCTTGACTATTGTCAAGTTCCTTACGCTACACTCTTTGCTCAGACAACACCGCCGGGGCTGTTGTACCGTAATCACGTAACCGCTACGCAAACTTCAGGTCATCGCCATTGTCGTCTCCTGCGGCTATTAGCCTAGAGGGTGGTATTCTTCGATTCTTCGAGCTGGGGCAAAAGCAAAAAAATACAAGCATCCGCGAACAACGACGATTATTCCTCCTACTTCTGGCTTTCTAACAAAATTACTAAAAACGACTCCATTGTCTTCGGAGAGTGGCGTTGGCGATTCAAAGGTGGGTATGATATTTTTCTTTTGTACTATCATCCTTACCTTTGAATAGCCGTGGAGGCATGCCGCAGTGTTTGAATGGAGAGACAGCAACCTAAATAGCAGGAAGAGTCGGGTTAGGACTAATTTCAAGTCAAATCCGCAAGGAGGGCGATGTTGGAAGGGTGAGGCACCCTAGCTTAGGTTCAGTTCATTGGTCGAATCGCATCCACAGCTCTTTATATTCAAGGAGATGAAGTCTTTCCCTTGGGGTCTATCCATACAAAAAAAGTAGAATCGAGAATCGAAAATCGTACCTCGAGTATGTTGGTTTCCTTGGCTACTGGTATCGATATGAGGAATTGGCGTTTCACGCAACTGATTGGACGAAACTCTCCCGCACGATGCTATGTTTATGCAGCATGGTCAATTTGGTGCATAAACTAAAATAATGGATTGAGCATGTTTTCGTCGGTATTCAAATCTTTCCACATGAGCATGAATATGAACATGTTGAGTCGTCCCTGACCTTTTAGTTCAACTGTCTGCCTATCTTAATCGAATCCAATTGAGAACGAGAACCTAAGTAGTCGTTCAGCGCAACTCTAGAGAGTTAAAGTTTCTTTCAGTCGGTAAACAAATGGGGTTGCATACTATTCCAAGGAGAGATCTTCTCTGCCAAGCTACTACAAAAACATAGAATGCCTACATCTTTTCTCGGCGGTTTCAATTCTTGATGAATACTGGGTCGCTAGAGTAACCGTTCAGTCCCTCGACATCCAATATATTAAATTAATCGAAGCAACAACGAGAGTTATTGTTCCATGGCAACAACCGAGTCCTTCGACTCAATCGCGTCTTCCACTGCGGTTTGGTCGCGATAAAAACTATCAATCCATTTTGTTCGTAAGGCAAGATCTTCTCTGTTGAGCTGCTGCTAAAGCTAAATAATACATCGCTCTTTTTCTCCAAGGTGTTCCAAATCTAGCCTAATGCTAGATAAATCACTCAAAAGCAACAGCCTAGTCTTTCAGTGCAATCGAGTGATACATCTTGCTGTGCCGCGATTGAATCTCTTTGATCTCCATAGCTTTCGTGATTACTAGCGAACGATACGAGCCCGTCTAGAAACGACGGTCGCCAAAAAGTGTCTTCGTTTTATAAGCTTGCATGAAGCTAGTGAGAGTTCAAGTGCATGAAGAATGCGTCCAAGAGCAAAAAATGATATCGATTTCTCTCAAATGCGCTCGCCGGCGCCCTGCAAAACGTCGATCTGCTCACATATTCTCACAAACCTCTCTGCTAATTAGCACGCCAAATACGTGTATAAATTAATAATATTTTAGATCGTCAGATATATCAATTTCTCTTTCGTTCGCAATGGTGCTGGGCGAAAGATCGAGGCTAGTCGATTGTGCACTTTCGCTATCGGGCAACGTCTCGCACTTTTAAGTTCTGCGCTCTCAGTCACCTTCTCAAATCATAGTCTGGCGCTGCCTCTTCCAATCTCGTACTTGACCCCAGCAATCTGCTCCTGCAGTCCCATGGTCCACTTATATTGTAATATTTTTACTTCACCACAAGCTTTTGGCGTCCAGTAGCTTGAGTCGGGCATGATTTTCACCTCGACGCTTTTGATGCTCTGCGCATTGGACTGTAGGACTTGGACTCGGCTCGTTCTTGAGTTTGACGCACGCTTATCGTCCGCTAGGCACATAGCTTTGTCGGTAGCAATCGACTGGGGATTTACCGATTGCTCAATTTGGCCGCCGCCACAGCAGTTCATCGTCGCATATGCGCATGTCGTTGTCAACCCTCTACCATCGCTTAAGCCAGTACAGGATACCGAGAATGTCTTCGGGGCCGGGCTCGCCAAAATGCCAATGTAGACCTCCTGGAATCGTTGTTCTATGGTCTTGTCCTGTTCGTTTTTGATGTATTGGCGTTCCGTCGGGTTAAGGAGGCTAGATGGTTATTTGCGATCAGCCCAAAATGACCGGCCATTCCGAACTAGCGCCTTGCGATTGCATTTTGTATATAGTTGGAAATAAGACACATTTTTGCTTGACCAATTATTAATCATACATGTGAACAAATAAGAATTGATACAAGTCAATATTCTTTGCACAGTGAATTTATTGCAGGTGAGGGTAGACACCCTTGGGTGACTGACTATCTGCCAACCTCGGGACTGTGATGAGTAGCAAACAGTCAATCCAAGTATTTATGAGCTCGATGAGCTTATTCTAGGTATATGTAGAGGTTGGTTTCCATACAATAATGTATAGAAACCTGTGTAGGTTATGAGTACCCATAGACATGAGGTAAACCTGGATTTAACAGGGTTTCCCTTGTTTTTTCAAGTTTACCATACAGTATTGTTCGGACATTTTTGGTTATTTATGTGTACTACAAACACCTAGATAGTATCCTAAAAAGTAGCTCACTATTTTACGGATTCTTGATTTGTATTATCATCAGGACCAAGGTTGACGTATTCCAACCACTCTATAGATAGTCATACCTCACCTGGTTATAAGCTTTTTATGTGTACTTGTGCTTATCTTTCTCTAAAGAATCGACCCTATCTCTAGCCCAGCCCTGCATCTTCATGGCAGTTTAAAAGTCATTGGGGCTTGGATCAAAGTTTGGATCTGATATCTGTCATTGGTTGTCACCACCAAAGTGTTCCCAGAGGATGCAGTATTTTGTTAATCTGTTTGTAAAACTCGAATTAACACGGCTTTGATAATGATATTTATAGTGTTACACACCACCTTTTTCAAGTTAATCACATTTGTTCCAATTGAAATGCGTCTCTCTAATGTTGCGCCCAGCGGCACCTGTCCTGTATGTTGTATACCCTGTATTGAACCTAATTGGTTCTCCAAAGATCAAGCAATGACATGCACACTCATCAAACCCAAGTCCAAAACTTCTCTTTCAATGAGCTCTCAAGCGGCATCTTCCTGGCAGTTTCAAAGATGCTGCTGTATGGAGCTTGTCAACATTTCAAATCTACGCCAAGTATCCCAAGATCTTCCATCCTCTCATCAATTTGATTGCAGTATTTAAGAATAGTTTGTTTTATTGTTTGATCACAATGGGGTTCTTTGGTGTGATTTCCTCAAAGCTATTCAATCATTAGGGCTCTCTTCTTGATTCCCCCATCCATCCTTCAAAGTGGGCACATTTTTCAGCCTTAATGTTCATATTTGTTGCCATACATCTTCCTATGCCTTCATCCACCCAGGTATCCAATTGGAATGCAACTATGATGTGTAATTGACTGCTTTACCTCTCTCCTGACTCTGAGATGGGGAGGGAGTGAATGGTTAGTGACTTCGAGCAATCTGACTTGGGACATTTACTTTCATTGTTCCTTTTTATAGTACGCATCAGGGACTCATCAATCAGTGACTGGTACTTTTTGGTGACTCTCTCAGGAGGAGTATGGATTCCTTTCCCCAACCAAGAATCAAGAATCTTTTGGCAGTACATCCAATGATAATTCTGTGATCAAGTATGAGTTCCACATCAGGGTCCAGATTTGAATTTTGATTCAAGTTCTGTATCCCTTTCTTCAACAGACAAAATGATTGGATTTTTTACGGTTTCTTGATTTGCGTTATCATCAGGACCGAGGTTGGCGTATTTGGACCGTCGCCTCGATAGAGTTTATCATGATGGCAATCCTTTTGAATTTCATTTTATACATGATTTTTATTGCGATTCCCCTCATGGTTGAATCACCAGTTGTTTCTTTGCATATTACACTCGTTAACCCTTTCCTGCCTGATGGCGCTTTTAGGGCGCTTTTTGCATTAAAACGCATATCTCGGCCCCACAACCTCCTTTTTGATAAATTCCAATTGCACAATATTGTCGATCGTGGTCTTCTCCAGGTGTATGATCATTTTTACAAAAAAAAATCATGATCTCATGGTGTATCAGTAGTGCGGTTGACGCAATATGAGTATTGACAAATTGTCGATATACCGCTTTCATACCGCTTTTATACCGCCTTTTTAAAACTTGTCCTGTACCCCCTAAAGATGAGATTGGTACCATTCCAAGTGCACAATATTGTTCATAGTGGTCTTCTTCAGGAGTACGATCATTTTTACAAAAAAAATCATGATCTCATGGTGTACCAGTAGTGCGATTGACGCAATGTAGGTATTGACAATTTGTCGATATACCGCTTTCATACCGCTTTCATACCGCCTTTTTTAAAACTTGTCCCGTACCCCCTAAAGATGCAAACTTTGCCATTCTAAGTGCACAATGTTGTTCATCGTGGTCTTCTGCAGGTGTATGATAATTTTTATAAAAGAAAATCATGATCTCATGGTGTACCAGTAGTGCGATTGACGGTGTAAGTAAGTAGGTAGGATTTTTGTAAAAATATTGTGCTCTAACTATTATGCATGTTTATCATATCCCTCTGCCCAACATTCCTTGCAGATATGCTCTTTACATTGTAAACATCCCATTGTAGAAGCATTACACTTCTTCCTCTTTTCTAACATTGACAATGAATCGTCACACTTACGATAGCACATTCTACAATGCTGTGAGCCAGTCTTTAGGCCAATACGTACAGTATTGCATTTGTCGGTATTCAACACCGATCCACACTTATACTCAATACCAACATTCTGCCTATTCTGTTTGTGTGCAATGCCAGTAGTGTGACCATTCAAACAAAAATAGCATTTGTTACAGTCACATGGTACCCAGTCAGACTGTCGCATCCAATCTGGTCTCTCTCCATCCCCATCCCATGCCGAAGTTATTCCAATGATCATAAGTTGGATCGCGAGGTGAATTTGAAAGTCGTGGCGCCCGCTATTCTTATTCAAATACTTGGCCCAGATTGGATTGACCCAACAAAGGTAGCAAACAACAACATAACACGTATGTACAACTCTATCCAATGCCCAGCAAACGATACGGAGATAGTACCGAATAGTACGAATGGTTGTCGAGTAGTCCGCGCTGTCCCTATCATTTTTGTCAACCGCATTGAAATTTTCTACATAATCACGTTGTGCCTTTGGGGCATCGAGTTCGACACGCCTGCGTTTGCCTTTCACATGGCGCTTGACAGTCAAGCCATTGGTGCTTCCAACCCCATTGGTACTCAAGAAGCACACTTGTTTCTTGTCTCGCCATGTTGTTGCTTGAATGTAATATCTCCTCCCTCCAGGCGCTGTTCTTTTCAACACCGCCTCACGAAACCATCCCCTCTTCAATCCATTTCTGGCACCATTTGACAACTTCAAGAATGGGAAGTCTTCGTCTGCTCTCGATTTATTGTCCGTAGGGGAGATTGTTCCAACGAGATACCAACGATACTTCTCAAAGAGATGCTTCGCCAGTTTGGTTGTTGTGTAATAATTGTCAGTAAACAAAGTTCGACCACGCTTTAGGGTGAGACCCGCTCCAGCTATCAACTTATCACATACGCTCAACGTACTTCCATCCTCATCGCTCTCTTTACCGACATATACAATGAAGTTTAATAATACCGACGAAGTGGAACAACATAAAGCAAATACTTTGATGCCGTGCTTGATGGGTTTGGCTGGCATATATTGGATGAACGATACCGCACGGCCCATGTACTTGATCATGCTTTCGTCAATAGTGACAAACTGGCCTGCTATCCAAGCAATCAATATGCCTTTCATGAACACATCTAGAACATATCGAACCTTGAAAAGTGGATCATACCCTGGCTCACCACTGGCCTTCCGTTTAGAGTTATCAACAAAGTGGATGTACCGACGCATGAATTCAAATGCATCTCGAGTCATCATGTTTCTCACATAGGGTAAGTTTATTCCTTCTGGTGCATGCCTCCACAGCTTCCTTGAATCGCGCTTCGTGTCTCCAAAATGTGCACCATTGAGTATTAGTATAGCAAACCAACAAAGAACAAAGCCAGCAGTCACTTCATATTTCTTCACCTCGTTATCAGCACGATGTCGACGCCCAGGCGTGGGATGGCCATCAATCTTATCCGAACAATCCTGATAATACTTGGTCTTCATCTTATTCCCATCACGATCATTACATTCCTTCTCGACTACCCAATCCTGATAACAATACTTGTTGGTCGTCTCAGCCACACGGTGAAAGAAACTCATTGGGATAATGACCAAGAAAATGTTTGCCAAAGAGATACTCTTTCGAGCAACGGCTATCATCTTCTGAGATGGGCCTGGCTTCCCGCCTCCTAAATAGCCAGTATAGCTATCGGCACTGTCGGGAGTCCACCTCATATCATTTTCTGGAGTTACCTCCTGCCATGGCTGGTGCACTGGACGGAGGGGCTCCATCTTCTTCATCCACTCAGACTGTTGAGTGGCAGTGAAGATCTTCTCCACTGGCACAATACTATCCGATCGATTGATGAACGGAATGAATCGGGAATCAACAATAATATCCGTCTGTGCCTTGGTGTCCACCAAACTATCATGGGCACCATTCAAATTCCTAATGGCTGGGAGCTGAATGTACTTCCACATGATACCAAGCTCATAGCTATCCAGCCTAGTGAACTTCTTATTGAGCTTGCAAGTTTTATACTTATCCATTATTTTGTAGGGGTCCATGAAGTATTTGATACGATCAGGCAGAATTAGATGACTTCCTGGAGATTGGGTGAGTTTCCATAGCCATTTCATATCACATTTTGCGCCATTGTATGCCACTATGATCAGCTCCTCATCTCTGCTTGTGTTGGTGTGAATCCACTCACTAAAATGGCTCCACACTTCATTCATCCCAACTGCATTCTTGATGGATGGATGGTCTGCTGTTAAACCATGGATCTTTGTGCATTGGTCATTGAAGATTGCACCCCCCCCCGGATTCACATACTCATTGAAAGTATTTGGATCCCTTGTGATGCCTTCTGCGTGGTCCTTTTGAATGCCCCTCCCCTCTTGTTTGATGGTCATCCTGCATATCTCAGCAGAGAGCTGCAGGATGCCACAATATTCTCCCCCAGTTTCCACATCAAGAGAAAGAAAAACAGCCTTGCCTTTATGAATGCAATGGTGGGCATTCTTGCTCCTACCCTTTGGCACAGGTGGTAGATTGTCCCTATCATATTCGGTGGGGCCATTCCCTCTTGTATTCGCCAATTTAATGGTGGGAGGCTGCTCTGGGATTTGTGCATTTTGAGGAGGTGGAGGGGCATTTTTTACCTCATTTTGATGGCCCTGATTAGGGACATTCTCAGAATTATTATCGTCCTGTCGCGCGGCAGAATTGTTATAAATATCTGTCGCAATGGATTCTGCGACAGGCACCGTCGTAATATTATCGTCCTCGTCTGGAATTGCATCATTATCGTCATCGTCGCTATCATCGTCCGAATCGGACGAATTCTCGAACTGTTCGCGCAGTTCTTTGAAGGACATGAGATCGGGCATACCCCCGTCCGGAGCACCGCGAGACATTTGTTAACAACAAGTTGAACGGCAATGTCCTTCCGTTTCGTGGTCAGAAAAGGTTCCCGTGCTGAGATTTTTGGCGTCCTAGTGGGATGTGGCGTTGAAGCGGAAGTGGAAATTGTGGTTCGTTCGCCAAAAACATTAACCCGCGCTAGGCAGGAAAGGGTTAATGCATTAGGTACGGTATCCAAATCAACACCTATCACCACGCCCCGAAATCAGCATGATTATTGCTGATTGCTGAGACGACAGTATGGTACGATACAGTAAGTATCGTATGCAATCATCTCACCAGAAGCCAATGTAACAACAACATTCGCATCATCATTGCCTAAGGCTTAGCAACATCAACAGTAACTCCTTCCACTCACACAACACCCATAGCAGATAGCAATAGCAGGTCACTGGACAATTCTTCAGCCAGACCTCAATTCCAAACTCCTCAGGAGAAACTCACAGCTGTGCCCATCATGACAACAACACCGCCATCAGCCCACATCATTTCCTCCATCGCCAACATCAATTATCATAATCAATAACAAAAATACTGTAACAAACAGCAAACCACTTCACATCATCGTCATTGTTGTGGCCATCATACTAAACTACTTTCCAGAAACTCCCAACACGCCATCCTTCATGTGTTAATCTTCTCTGTTCAAATCATACATACAATGCCTAGACAAACAACCAAAAAGCATACAGCAAATGGACAAGGATTAGATAGCAAGGTTGAACAAGTATATTAGTATGACAAGGATTGGGGATGAAATGTTGACTGTCTGAGAAATTTTGGTGAGGGGGGGTCGAGGAATGAATTAGGTAAAGATGGGGGAGTTTTTTCTTCCCCATTATTTTTCTCTCACTTAATTTGTTGTTCCCAATGCATAATAGCAATTAATGCATGAGTTTGGTTTGGTTCGATAGTCTTTTAAATAGTATTTTAAGCATTAGTGAGCCTGTATAATGCAGATTAATGGCATAAATGATGGAAGGTTATTGTGATAGCTGGACCTGGACTGGGGTGGTGGGGAACTCCATAGGTGAAGGAGGACATGATGGATGGTTGCTGTATTGGGACAAAGCTGTTGCAGACAATAATGTGCCATCTGCTAGCTCTTGCCCCAGCACATAGGGATTGTGACCTTTTACACTGTGTTGTCAATGGTAATGTTTGCTTTAGTTATATGGTTGAGGAGATCAAATCAGTAGAATACCTGGACTTGGACTTAACTTAATCCATTGATAATACTCATAATGATTACAGTAATCAAACTATTTATGATACTGATACTTGTTCCCACAGGAGTGTACTGACATAGTGGCAAAATCTAGTCACTTACCCTGCACTACTAAGCTAAAGATAAGCTAAGGGTAGTAGAAAATAGATTTTATAAATAATGTTCATAGAATATTATGGTACATGGTGTATGTTTAGGATTCACGTAAAGGAGGAGGGGCCAAGCTCCTGGCTTCATATCATTGCATGTGATAGCAATGAGTTCTTATCATGAGAAATGAGAAAGCTGGCAGGTGTGATAAGGACCTTGTCCACAATACAAATAGGTTAGGCTAATCTAGTATAACTTTAAGGGATGTATTATCCTGGACAACTCGCTCTTCCCCACTAAGACCTGCTACATGACAGTGGTATTTTAGCATCATTTTGATGAGCTTCAAGGAAAATCTTCTTATGGCAATAAAAAACCTTCTTGTCATCTCATCAGCAGTGTATGATAACATTGCAAGAGTACCGTGTAATTTGGTACCAAATGATTCATACCCAGGAGTAGAGTTCTTTTGAACTAGATTGTGTAGTCCTCAGGACTTGTCTTTTGGGGTGTCCATTAGGCATGCTTTGGCTTCACCACACATGAGTATATTTTACATGAGTCCTATTGTAGCAACCTCGTCATGTGCTGTAGGATTTTTTGACCCTGGGGGGGGGGGGGGGTCCATTGCTTTGAATCTTTTTGTATTCAGTGTAGATTTCTTTGAATCTGGGGCAAGATCTTTTTTGTCTCTTTTAGTGTCATTTTCACAGTATGGAATGAGGGATCCAATATATACCCATCCTGTGACACCAGCATGGAGCTTCATGGCCAATGTAACATTGAAATGTAACTTCTGTACTTTAAATGAGTCATCTGTTTTTGTGAAAGGTTTGGTATGGTCACAAATCTCTTCTTGAAAACCGTTTGGTTTGGTGTGTTATCATATCATGTATTTTGATGGGTGTCCCTTTGGACTTATGTACAAACACATGGTGATATGTTTTTTAGTGTAGATCCATTTAGACCTGTATGTTTTCTGTGTTATATTTGAATTTGCAATACATATGTACAGGGATTGTTCTCTTTAGGGTATTTCATGTGACATGAGTCACCAAGGTAATACATTACATCACCTTTGGTAGGGAAACAAAACTGTCTAACATTAACCAGGAGCTTCTGACAGATAAATCATGGTGTTTTCTAAAGATAGAACAACAATGTTTTCCTTAGTCGGTGTTTACTCTTACAAGAAGTCTAGGACTTGCTTCATACTGTTTATGTGGGTTCCAGAACCAGTAAGGATCACTATTTTTCTTTATATTTATTCACTCATTTTGGTAGTGGGTGTGCTAGTTGAAGAATGCTTGTATCTTTCAACTGGGACAATATCTGTTGGTAATTGTCATACAGGTCAATAGTAACTTACATTTGCATCATAGTATAATGATGTTATGCATTTTGTAATGTTTGACTTGGGTGTATTTTGATCACCAACAGATAATTGGGATTCTTCACGTTATATGGATCTACTGACAATTTGCTGATAATTGCTTCTTGGCTATTTTGGTTTAATCAACCTTTGATATAACATGTACAAGTGTGTATGATAATTACCAACATCATGTTGTGTAATTTTGATCATAGCCAAATAAATGTTGTGCTTATTGATGTAAATTGAAAAGTTCCATTTCAATTGTACTGGAATAAATAGTGTGATTGTGTATAAGGATTGTAAAGTATCTATATTGGTCACATTCAATCTGCAAGATCAGCAATGGGATTAGAAGAATTAAATTAAACTATTCTAACCTTGATTCACAACTAGACTACGGTTTGTGGCTGTATCATCTGACCATCATCCGGAATACAACTTGTTAGATGTTGTTACAACTAATTGACAGTCTTATATGACTAATTTATACAACTAATAAGACCGACTGTAGACATACTGTAGACAGACTACAAACTAATTGCAGACTGATTGCAGACTGCTTGTAGATTGATTGCAGACTGATACAGACCGACTGTTTTTAGCAAACAGTTTTAGCAACCACTTAGTGACCTCCACCATTCAAC
>JAZGVQ010000064.1:0-18030 GCA_037356215.1 Thalassiosira gravida | reverse complement strand
AAAAAGAATAAGTATTTGTTTGAGAAGCATCGACCATTAAATGGAAAAAGGTTTGAGTCTCATTTTGATTCCATTTCTCACAGATTTCATCATGCGTGGAATCTATGCGATTGCACGGAGTTTTGATTGTTTGTGTAGGTAAGATGATTCAAAATTCATGTTGACAATTTTGAAAGTCCTCCACAGGTGGAATAATAATAAATATTTCTATGCTGATTTGCATTTCGATGTAAAAATGTACTGTTCTCATATTGGTCCTATCTCGCACAGATTTCATCCCCCGTGAAATCTATGCGAGAAATTTTTTCACTGTCTGTCTAATAAATTTGAAAGTGGTTCAGAGCTAGAATAATAATAAGTACTTCTATGATATGTTTTTGGATTAAATGCAAAAAGGGTTTTGTCTCATCTTGGTCCTGTTTCGCACAGATTACATCCGATGTGAAATCTATGCCTTTTGACTCTTTGTGTATGTGTAAGTATAATAATTATTTCTATGAGAATTTTTTTCAATTAAATGCGAAAAGGGTTTCATCTCATTTTGGTAATGTTTCGTACAGATTTCATCCAGGGTGGAATCTTTGCGAGGACTTTTGACTGTTTGTCTCATAAATTTGAAAGTGGTGCACAGCTATAATAATAATAAGTATTTCTTTGAGAAGTTTTTTCCATCAAATGGGAAAAGGTTTCAGTCTCATTTTGATCCCGTTTTGCACAGATTTCATCATGTGTGGAATCTGTGCGAGTGCACGGACTTTTCATTGTTTTTGTAGTTAAGTTTATTCAAAATTAACATTGAGTCATAAACTAGAAAGTCATCTTGCACAGATTTCAACCGGCGTGGAATCTATGCAAGGACTTTTGACTGTTTGTTTAATAAATTTGAAAGTCGTTCACAGCTAGAATAATCATAAGTATTCTTTGAGATATTCTGATTAAATGCAAAAAGGGTTCTGTCTCATTTTGGTCCTGTTTCGCACAAATTTCATCCAGCATGGAAACTAAGTATTTCCATTATATCTTTTTCCATTGAATGAAAAACATGTTTGTTTATAATTTTGGTCCTATCTCGCACAGATGTCATCCAGCGTGGAATCTTTGCGAGGTCTCTTGACTGATTGTGTAGGTAAGTATATTAAAAATTCGTATTGACTCATAAAATTGAAAGTAGTAACCTCATTACGTTTTCATTTTATCAATAAAGTTTCCATGTCAATTCATCTCATAATTCACCAGACAAGCACAGCATCAAATTAAAGCATAACGTGGAAGCCAATGCAATAAGTGTATTTTATGCCATTAAAACGGAACCAAATTTTTTTTTGTGTAGCAAAGATAAATTCAATCAATCAAGTATGGACTCCGTATGCAGCAGATTTTCTGATGTCGATTCCTGTTCAACCGGGGCCGATCGTCGAAGTATTTCTTCACCCCCCCCAAGGTAAGATAATTTTTGTTGACTCATACATAGGTATTATATTATGATCGTTTTAACCTAAATTTTTTCACATCAATCAAGTATAAAACAAATTAAATCACAAGATAAATTCAATCAATCAAGTATGGACTCGGTATGCAGCAGATTTTCAGATGTCGATTCCTGTTCATCTGGGGCCGATCGTCGAAGTATTTCTTCACCCCCCTCAAGGTAAGAAAATTTTTGTTGACTCATACATAGGTATTATATTATAATCATTTTAACCGACATTTTTTCATATCAATCAAGTATAAAACAAATTAAATCTCAGGTTGAAAGGTACGAAGTATCGGGGTATGATTCTCACGGAGGGCAAATAACTGACTTAAGTGGCAACAACACTGATGATGATAGTTACAATCATCAATATAGTGAAGAAGTGACAGAGGATTATGTGCCTATGGGATACTATCAGTGGTGAGCTTAAGAAATTAATTTTTGGAATTGCGCCATGACAACAGACTTAAGAGTGTTGACAATATATTTTACAACCAGGGGTTCGCCAGAGACAGGAAGTCAAGATATATTCCGCCAGCTATGTGACTGGTCAATGAAAAAACTGAATAAGACTTTAAATGCACGAAAAGGTTCAATTTCCGTTGACTTAGATGCATTCAGTGTAGTGGTTTCAACCAGGAATATGGAGAAGGGAAAGGAAGCATTACGTCGGTATTTACTTTCATTTGGGGGGTCGTCCCCAGCAAGATGTGGTTTCCCGTTAATGACAACTGGGTCAAGAACAAAAGACAGTATTTTTGGATGCAATCCAAAATCTGGTCAGCATTTGCCCGAGGTGTTACGGGGCAAGGAAATGCTTGTGCTAGACACACCCGTCAAAATAGCGCTCCATGTTTCGTGCAAGGAACGTTTGGTAAATTGGTTGTCAGGGAGAGGTTTTTATTTCGAGGCTGCGTCGGACAAAACTGGGTTATGTTTTTGACCCAAGACACATGGCTAACAAGCCACCATTTAGTGTATTGATTGATGGAATTGTAGAATGTTGCAGAGTTTTTTTGGAAGGATCCAGGATAACTGAATCGATTCATATTGTCCATGTTGCCGATATGGGATTTAGGCTACCACTCCCGAAGTATTTCCACCAAACAAGCAGTATCCTTCCCTGCACCAGTGGTGAAGAGGTGGATATTGAAATTGAAATTATACAGTTTGACATTGCATTTAGCTGCAAGCAGGAAAGGGATCTTCTCGTTCAAGCCACCTGTTGCACAAATCCATCATATCCCAAAAATACCTTGTTACAAAGGTCGTCAGTAAATATATTCCCAATACACAGACTCCCACCGCTGAATGGCAAACCTTTGGTTCGTGATGGGTTGAGAGGCACTATCCAGTTAAAAAAAAAAAACTGGGACTGTGTCGATAATCTGGTGTGTTTGTCTGATATCGAAGATGACATTCGGCCATGTGGTGACAACGATGTACACAAAGGACTCCAGGAGTTAACCGACTTGTTTTTGGTGTCAAAACGAACAAGGAAGACGAGGGATTCAATTGCCGTTCTTTCTTCATCGATTTATAGTTTGAAGGCATATTCAACCATTGCTCACAGTTTATTGCAGAGACGATCCAATTTTCCATTGAATTATAAAGACATGTTTGGTGTTGGTAAAAAGAGCATTGAATCACTGCAATCTTTGGTTGTTAATGCAGACAAAGCGCAGAAAAAGGCATTTTCATTGGCACGGAATGAAGGGTTCAGTTTTCGCATCGAAGTTTCGATACGTCCACATTTCACCGACACCATTCGGAGGCAAGGACACTTCAATGATCTTGTACTACTTGCATGTGTATCATTATGTGAATTCTGCTACATTCACAAACCTAAGGTCATTCTTATTCCATCTTCGTTGGTCGAGACTGAATCAATGAAGTTAATTCATGAGGCTAGAGATTTATTGAGGACTAGACAAGCTATAAAGTTTGATGTTAGGTTCAAATGCAAAAGAGCAACTGAGTGGCTACGTTTTCACCTCTCGTTGATGCTGATCACCATTGGAATTTGCCCGTCATTTGAGGTGAAATATATTAATCAGTGGCTTAAAAACGAAGACAGGTTTGACCCTAATAGTCGGGTCAAACCCAATCCATCAGTTATTGGTCAAATATCATCCGACGATGAGTCTAAAGACAAGTTCAGCTGGTTGTTGAAAAGAACACTGATTGGATTGAAATTTCCGAGTGAAGTAGCAAGCGAAATTGAATCTGTTCTGAAGAAGTTCTTAAAGGACCCCACAAAAATTGACTGCAGGGATGTGTACATAGCGCTTCCATTGGACCTCAAACACATGCTAGCTTATAATTTGTGGAGAAATATAATACCAACAATGCTCGAGTTGAATAAAGCGGACGATAAGACAGAAGAAGAAATTACTTATGTCGAAAAAGAGGATAATGATAGTTTGTTTCACTACGATGGAGAATGGTCTCCCGATAATGCGCCAGACTGGAGTGAATTCACCAAGCACGCACCGGCACATCCTTTGGGATTGTCATTGACCTTTTTGACAAAAGTCAGCAACTATTGGATGCATCCGAGACAGGCGTTTAACCAAATGATTCTAAGCAACTTTGTGCTTGAGTGTCACAAGTCCCAAATATTATCACACAACAACATCGAGGACATGGCCACTTTGAAATATCTTTCGGAATGTTCTCATATTGGAAAAATCCTAACCATCAATGAGCTTTATCACATCTGCTCAAACGTCAGTCGAAATTCATACACAAGAGGACGTCAATCGGAGTCGTATTATCTTCAAATTCTCTGTGAATGCTACAACTTTCCAAATAACGAGCAACAATTCGAAACAGAAGGTGAAACAAAAGATTTGGAAAGGAACACCATACTGAATCAAGTTTTGCAGTTAGATCTTGTTATAACAGTATCGGCAAATGGTTATGAGAAAAAGCTACAAAGATATGCGGACAATTCGTACATAGATGTTGTCCTTCCATCCAACATCCTTCAAACCGGGATGATTCCATCGTTCGAAATAGTGTACACCAATACAAACCTTTTTCATGTCCTCAGCAAAAGCTTCAATAGCGTGGAAGCCTCTTGTGTAAGGACAATGTTACTAGTTTGTCTGCGTAAAATGGGGCCAAATCTTCAGTATATATTTTTAACAGACGATGGCATCAGCAATCCGTCTTTTTTGGGAATACGGTCACTGGATCATCTCCTGACCAAATATCCATTACTAATGGGTAACATCAATGGTACCGACACACCAACGTTTGTGATGCCGGAAATAGATCATCATTATCAACAGGTGATATTTGCCATAACAAGTGTGGTGTACGAATCCAACATCATGTTCTACGACGAAAAGAGGGAAACTACATTTTTCTTTGCATACCTAGAGCAAAGGTCAATTAGATACAAACATCCAGGCCTTAACATTTTGCCCAAGTCGAAACCCCTGAATCAACTTATTTTCAGATTAGGGTTAGACGGGAAATACAATTTGGTTAAAATTCGTAATGAGTATGGAAAAAATTCTACGGCGAACTCCTTTTCACCCATAGGCGGAGCCTTTCGTGAGGTACATAGGCTGAAGGATATTCTTCCACACAAGAAACAATCCAGATTGTGTAAAAGTTTCTACAAGGTTCTCGAGAAATTATTGAATGAGTTGGATGAACACTACACAGAAGAGTCTGAGTTCGACAGAGAAGATCCACTTGGATTTCGGTTATTCATGAGTGAAATTTCCTGTTCTCGTGATGATTCCTTAGATTTCGAAGGGTTTCATAAAGATGTTGTTGTGCAATGTCCAATGCTGGGCATGTCGATGAGAGTTCTTTCAAAGTATCTTAATGACGCAGACCTTCATGTCTTGGATCACAAGTTCTTGTGTCCTATCACCTGCCTCAAGTACTCAAATTTGACATTTGGAGTAATTGACTCCACAAATGGGACGAAAATCACCTATTACTATGGACACAATGTCCCGGACCAACAAGTAGTTTGTTTGAAACATCCTGGTTATTGTATTCTCATCCACCGGCCGAGAGTAATTTATTTCTATACAAATGCAACATCCTGTCGTTACTGGGCGCCAATTGATGAGTCTGACGTCCAAGAAAAGGACAAATGGTGGTCACATAGCAATCAAATATTTGGAAAATACACTCATGTAGGAATTCAATGTTTCAAAAGATATCTTCGTATCATGAATGAAGCATACAAATTGAATGCGTTTTTGAGCGTTGAAAATGTACAAAACTTCGATTATCGTCCAGAGCCACCTAATAAAACCATCATTGGTAAAGGCATAACATGCAACAGTGGCAATCTATTGTATTTTTCTCAATGGGGAACAGTCCATCATGCAGTTGTACTGATCTATCATGGAGAATGTATTGGCAATACGTGGGATGTTTGCATAGTTCACCATCCTCAACTGGATCCAATAGTTGCCAAAAAACACTTGATGGAGAATGTTTTAGAGTTTGCGCCTGCGACAGGATTGTATCGTCCACACAGTATTCGTGGTATCCAAATCGAGGCATGTGAGTCTGGAGTTTTAATGATTCTATGTGCGTATTTGGGATCAAAATGCCAAACGTTCCAAAAATTTAAAGAAGTGATGGAAAAGGTTGAAGGTGAGGCTAATATTAGTCGCAAAGTCCGAAGGTGGATGTACACTGTCCTGTGTATGAACAAGGAATCTCATAATTTAGAACAGTCTTACCAAGTCCCAATTTGGATAAGGCAAATGACATTGGAGGAGGAGTTCGTCAACACACCAGAATCCAGTTCAATGCCGAACGTCAATTCATTTCCACCACAGAAGGAGATGAAAAAAATAATTTTCCGGAAGAGCTCACAATACGCCCCGAATAAGGAAACCAAACACAATTTTGATTTCCAAATGGGTATAAAAAAAATGTCGCAGCCGATGGGCGGGAAAACATCACCAAATCAGGAAAGAACACAGAGCAACTTAGAAGAATGGAAAATAGGGAAGAGACAGAAAACGAAGGATTTGACAAGATTTGATGACCGGAGTATAAATCAAATCAAAATCGCAAGCCAAATATATATGGATATTATGGTGGTAGGAAGATGGGGATGCCATGATTTGGATTTGTCATCACTGCGGTCCACTCCTGGTTTGGTCAACACGAAAAACAACTGCTATATAAATGCATTGATCCAGGTAATGTTTGGGATGAGATGCATACGGCAATTATTTTTGGGGAGGGACTGCTTCCTTGAATTAAAAATCGCGTCGCACAAAGATTTTTTAAGTTATCTGAAGATGGGGGGTACAATTGCATTAAACCTTCATACTTTATTTGAGGATATGACCCTTGGTACATCTGGGTTGTCTGTGAACAATTTCAAGGAAACCCTTGTGACTCACAACGACGAGTTTAAGAGGTACGACAATGACTTGCAACACGATACACACGAATTACTGAGCATAATATTCGATAGCCTGAGCATGACATTCGAGAAATACCACAGTGAGAACGTGTTTAGAAAGTGGTTTCACAGCTCACTATGTGGAACTATAAACTGCTTGACCTGCAAACATAGTTCAACAAATGATTCGGATCAATCGTTTATTGTGGAGATTGCGATAGAAAATGATGATCTAAAATCTTGCATAGAATCTCATTTGAAGGAAGTCGCTTTAGAAGATTATACATGTCAGCAGTGCAAGACGTCAGGTAACAGTAGAAGGTCATGTAAGATGACAACAAGCCCAATTTTAATAATATTACTCAAGAGGTTTGGTGTAAGTGGGAAAAAAATCACGAAGAAGGTAACGTTTCCATTTTACGGTCTGGTGTTAAACAAGGATTCGAAATATGATTTGGGGGCAATTGTTAGTCATTCTGGTAGAGATTTGTCTCATGGTCACTACTTCACGTTTCAGAGAATTGGGTGTTCTTGGTTGAATTTCAATGATGCAACAGTGTCAGAGGTCAATTTTGAATGTGAAAGGACATTGTCAAATGCCCAGAGAGATGCGTACATACTTGTGTACTGTGTGAGGGAAAAATTCGAAGAGTTAATTACGAAAAAAGATGAGGTGTCTTATCATAAATTTCAGGAGAAATAAGAGAATTTTGGCGAAGCAACCCAAATTACCACCGTTATTGGAAAAAATTACCACCGTTGTCGGTTCTTGGTTAAGGGTAGATTGATAAAATTTAGAATAAAAGTTTACGGAATGTATGAACAAGAATTTGTTAATGTTTAAATAAAAATGAATATCGAAGATAGAGAAGCCAATGTCACTGTGGCTGGGTTGTTGAGTTTTTATTGATGGCACGTTATGTGAATTATTGTTCATGTCGAATAATGTTGATCCGAAATTAATAGATTCCAAAAATCTTAGGCAAGAGCTCATAAATATTGTTTTGAAAACATAGGTAAAGTAGGAGCAACAACAAGTAGACAGTGCCAATTCATAATAAGTGATCTCATTATTTGGAACATAAGCAACCAATATAGGTTTTTTTATTGACGGTGCGTGATTTGAATTATTATCCATGTCGAACAATTTTGATCCCTAATTAATACATGCTGCAAATCTTTTCGTAAGAGCTCATAAATCTTGAATCGACCAAACCAAAAGTGTTTGAAAACATAGCTAAAGATTTAGCNGATTAATTCGGGAGAAGTTGTTCCCAGCTGTCAGGTGGGAACAACTTCTCCCGAATTAATCATTCTATTGATGTTCGCAGGCTTCCGTGGGTTAATAACGAATCAACTGGATATCGTATGTATCGTTCACAATATGTTGACATGTCTGATGATTCTCTTCTTGATGCTAAATCCTGGAAAGAAAGTGCAGATCTATGTCATCAGATTCTCAGAGCCAGTATCGAAAAGTCACATGGAATCGTATATGAATTAAAACAAGACCACAAAGAGATGGTGGGCGGTTCTTTAGTAAAGCTGAAATACACCACGTTTCATATATGTGATTACATGAGTATGTTGGCGGCGGATCACATGGGACGTAGTGCCGATGACATGATTGTGATTGATGGAAAATTCAAGCCATCCGATACAAGTAATACATTGGAGAAAATACCTGAATCGGCAGTGAAGTTTTTGGTGATCAACCTTGACTATTTCTTCATGTGCTATGGTCTGTGGGGCAACACTTCGGAGCTTCCCATAACATTGTTCCCACCGAAGTGTCTCATGCCTGGTGCCCATGACATCATGAAAATGAGAGAGTACCAATCCATGCAACGTGGTAAACAGCAAAGCCTTCGATTTCGGTTGAAAATGAGAGAGTACCAATTAATGCAACGGGGTAAACAGCAAAGCCTTCGATTTCGGTTTTATGATGAGGACAGTTTGGATCTTTCATATCGTAACACTGGGTGAGGGGGGATATTTAGATATCCGTAAATGTTGGTGAATGTTGTGTGTGGGGTGATGTAATATGATTCCAAAATGTTGTATGGAATGAAAGATAAAAAACGTAATTGACAAATGTGGATGAAACAGTTTGACTTTGCCAAAAAGTTAGGGTAAAAAAAATCAGAAATTGTGAACGATCACCAAACTGAATTGTTGTAGGATATAATAATTAAATACGTAGAAAGAGACCAATGTCCGCACCCAGGAAAAATCCAAGAGAAGATTTTGGAAGGGGAGGAAGAGAATAGAGTAACAAATTTGGTGTCATCAGAAGAAGAACAGTTGAGTGATGTGGAGAGTGAATATTATTACTTTCGCATCATTATATTGAACAAGGTAAGAAGGAACTTTATTCGTGTACAACGTAGGACTAGGATAACTTTCCACTGTCTGCAGAAAGCAGTTAGAGAACAATTAACTCTTCCATTTGAATTATATGGATTCACATTGTAATTTGGAGATAACAGGATGGTTGAGTTAGGGAAAGAAAAGGAATTAATTGTCATGAATGAAAGTTTTGATTTGACCAGTGCGGGCGATGGTAGTATTGATAAACCGTTTTGTTTATTCATTCAAAGTAGAATTTAGAAATTAGGTACCAAGTATTGATAACACATTATTTGTAGTAATCATTTTTTTAGAAGTAAATAGAGAAGTTCGTTTTAAGTGCTTAACCCTAACAACCGTAATTGTCATTGACAAAAGTGAAATAAGAAGGTATATTCTGCCAAAAATCATGCTCCTTATGAATTTGGTTGGTCATTTTTTTTTCAGGAGAGAAAAAAATATAATGGTAACTGGTAGCAGAAATTCAATATTAAACTAACTGTGCATAATATGTATTGTGGCTCATAATATTTCAAAAGTACATTTTATCATATGATTTTGTCATAATTTGTGTACACGGTATATGTGAGATATTGAGATGAAAACATAGAAACAAGTATCAATTTTTTATGGAAATATATATAATTTCGTCCGTTTTAACACGCTACAAAAACAATTTAACATTCATTGTGTTAACCATCGAAGAATGCCAATGCCCGTGGAAAGTAATTCTTCCTATTCATCAAACAACTCTGTGTCAGAATATGAACCTTCATGTGGAGAGGTATCAGGCTCAACACAATTTTACAAACTGTTAGTATTATATTTTTCAAATTTTCCACCATGTGTTGTTCGTCTACTTAACCAACTTTCTTATTAATGCTACATAATTTGTCTATGTCCAATTTGTTAGGGGCTCCAAGTTTACTGCGTCTATTTCCATACGTGAACACCTAATCAACGACACCAAGCATTTGATACATTCACTGCTTAGTGTAGGATTAAATGACATCACGACAGACTGCGATGCAATAAGTGTTGTTGTCTCCACTGATGAAATGACCTTGGACAGGAAGGAATTGATTCGTAGTTTTCTTATGTCATTTGGTTCGACCATGACCCTTCGCTGCAACTTACCAAATCGAGGCACTGGTTCCAGGGGGAAAGATGGAGTGTTTGGCTGTTTTGGAAATAAATGCCAACACTTACCAAATTTACTGAGCGGGCACGAAATGCTGGTGATAGATACTCCTATCAAAATAGCATTACACGAATCATGTCAGAGCGAAATAATACGTTCACTAAGCAAGAAGGGTTGTTACCTCAGTGCTTCAAATTGTCATTCTACGGGAGTTTGTTTCAATCCGAAAGCTGCAGCTAACCAACCCAATTACCGAGTGTTGATCGAAGCAATCATCGAATCATGTAAAGTCAATGACACTCATATCATACATGTTGCTGACATTGGGTGTAGGCTTTCATTCTCCTCAAGTGATGTCATGATTGATTCGTTTTTCAATCATCTCAATGCAATGTCGGAAAGAGATATAAAAGTGGAGCTTGTCCAGATGGACATTGGGTTTGTCAGCAAAATGCAAGAAGGTTTGCTGGTACAGGGTTACTTTAATAAGAGACCAAATGAACTTTCACATACGGTACTTCATGGGGTATCTCCACAGGTGTTTCCTCTTCACAAACTGCCTCCTATTAAAAACAGTCCATTGACAAAGGCAAAACTGAAAGGAACATTATTATTGAAAGAAAAGGACTGGATCAATAACCTTAAGGAAATCACAATAAGCTCAAGCGAGGAAGACTTTGATGTATGTTTTGATGAAAGAGAGGCGGCGCAATTGTTCCTAGCCCCTTCGACCGAGAGTCAGGTTAGGAAGTCCATCGATGTTATATCCTCTACCATTCACAGTGTCAAGGCGTATTCCACCGTGTCACATTCACTTATGCAGACTCGATCCAATTATCCATTGACATACAAATCCATGTTAGCAGTAGGGAGACGGAGTATTGACTCGCTTCAAACACTACTGACAAATGTAGACACTGCTTCCAGTAGAGCGTTCAAAATCGTTCGGGAGCACGGTATCGGTTTTCGCATTGAGGTATCCGTTAGACCACAATTTTTGGATCCCATTCGTTGGAATGGACATTTCAACGACATTCTATTACTGGTTCACTTTGCCATTCGTGATTTATGTAAATATTTCGAACCTCAAATCGATCTCATACCAATTGGCCCTATACAAACGGAAACAACAAAGCTAATGTCAGAAATGATGTCAATGTTGAAATTTCGTCACACGAATGCATTTGAGACAATATACGCCAATCCTAGTCATGTGGACTGGTTGCGTTCACATATCTCGATTTTGCTAGTGACGACAGGAATAAGTCCTTCATATAGTACTCGTTTCATCAATGAATGGTTGAAGGACCAAAATAGGTACGATCCCTTTAATAGGGGAGGAAGAGTTAACAGAGACCAAGACCATCGATCGCATGAGAGAACCTTACTTAATCGATTTCAACGTGTGTTGAAGACCATCAAATTTTCAGATGCTGGAGTGCGATCTTTGATTCATTATGCACAAAATCAGTCGATTGTTGATCCAAAAGAATTGTACCAGGAATTGTCATTACGCAACAAGCATTTACTTGCTGTTCATTTATGGAATAGGATAATCCGTCAACTGTCCATTTATTCAAGACCGTCAAATGTAATAACGTCCTCCCTCCCTCCCAGTGAAAATGATATACCGGGGTTTCATCAAGAAGAAGTGGAAGAATATGACACATGGTGGACGAAGTTTGAAACATACTCCGACCAAACCTTAAACAATCAAATAGCACAGTCAGAAACTCCTGTCGAACCTCTGTCGCTGCTGATATTCTCCCTTTGCAAGATTAGTAGTTTGTGGAATCCCGGGCGAATTGCATTTAATCAAATTTTGTGCAAATTCATATTGGCGTCTCATAATTGTCCAAATTTGAATATTGGAGATATAGTTGACAGAAATGTGTTCAAACTATTGATCGAATGTGCGGAAGACGGGAAAGCTCTCACCCGCGACAATTATCGACAAATCTGTAGTCACCTTTGTTCATCAAGTTTGGTCGGAAACTCGTCCATGGTGACATATCAAAAACTCTTGTGTGAAACATATTATTTCCCCTGGTCTAGTACATGCGTCAGATTGGAAAAAGATCCCGATCGTAGGTTGGCAAGGAACAAATTACTGAATCAAACACTGGACAACGACATTGTTTCAATAGTGCATCGAACAAACCGTTCCACCACATATTACCGAGTGTCGGAGAATAGGAGCATTAGAATAAGAAGTTGGTCGTCCTTGGTAGCTTTGGGAATCACTCCTACATCCCGCCCACTGTACCAGAATTTTGATTTGTACAGAGTTCTAGCAGAAAGCGTGAATTCACATCCCCGTGTCTGTTTTAGAAGTTTTCTTAGGTCACGACTGGCGGGAGGTATAAATGTTTGGCGTATGTTTTTATCATCGGTAGGCACAATACAACACCACTTCAAAGGATTGAGTAGCATTGAAGGCGTAGAACAACGTCATAATTTCCTGATCAATCCCCGCGGAAGGTTAAGTGATTTGATGTTAATATGTCGGTACATACCGGAAATACTTGTTGCAATGACATGCTACGTTTACCGTCGTCACTTCATCTTTTATGACATGGCGAAGAACGAAACGTTTTACTTTTATTATTGTAAAGAAAACAGGTGTTCCATAAAATACGATTTTGATCATATCAACATAATCCCTTCAGAGAGCACAACATCATTAAGAGTTACACCAAGAAAAATGTATGTTTGGAATGGCACATCACAACGTAACACCAGATTTGAAATCAGTCACGGTTCAAATTCTGTATTGTCAAGCCACCCGTTTTCTGGTTCTCCTCAAAGAGGTAGCGCGTTGAATATACTACCAGGTCGTAAGATTGTGCGTGGACGTTCCTTTCAATATGCTCTAATGTTGGTATTGTCAGAGCTGGATGAACGGTATGTGGACAACAAGGGAGCGGATGACCCATTGGGTCTTCTAAATTTTCTTGAAGAAATGTCATGTTCCCCTCGGAGATTGACTTTGTTCAGCGATAGAGTCCAAGCAAGGTGTACCGAATTGACGCATCAATTTCGCACCCTATGGGTTCTTTTAAACACCAAGTCGATGGCTGAACTGAACCACACTTTACTGTGTCCGCTGACTTGTCTTAAGTATCAAAATATAAAGCTTGGAGTATTCGAACGTGTTGGGAATCGTCGTACCACCAGCTTCTATTGGTTCAACAAGGTCATTAGAAGAGTCGATTCCGTTACACTAGATCAATACAATGTGTTCCACCAGTCCCCTGACATCCTATACTTGTACACGTCAGAAACCGCTTCCCACCATTACACCTGTGGGATCACACCAGAATTGAAAGGAAAACACCACCAAAACTATCATGACACGATAATTGGGTGTTATTCACACCTTGGTGAATGTCAATACTCAAATACATTGGAAGTCATTGGATCAATGTTTGAAATTAAATTCTTACAATGGGACAATATTCAACCCAACGAATACAGACCAGAAAATCCCAATGTAGTTGTTATAGCAACACAGGTGACATGTAAAACTGGGGGGAATCTTGACCAAATTTCTATATATGGGACACCGCACCATGCATTGGTACTAATATTTCCATTGCCTGAAGCGGACGAGATATGGGATTGCTGTATCATCCATCATCCTTTCCAGGACGAAAAACCCGCGGCTGACGTTCTGAATGATAAAGTCGTTAGGCGTGCTCCATCCGAAGGAAAATACATTGAACATTGCTTGAAAGGGGTAAATGTAGTTGGATCCGAATCATGTTATTTAATGATTCTGTATGCTCTGTTGGGTTCACGGTCCACTAATCTAAATCATTTTCGACTAGCATTGGATACTTTGCGGTCGGAAAAAAGTTTGTCTTCGAAAGTACGACAGTGGATTTCCGAAATGATTGGCAACAACCGAAAAGAACTACCGGCGTGGATATCTCAAATTCCAAATCTACACACCACAGAACCTAACGAATCATTGCTGAGACGAAATCCAATATCGACAAGCGCACATCACCATGTGATAAATGGAAAAGATACACCAAAAGCATCACAATCACAATGCAAAAGACCGATGTCACGTAAATCAGATAGGAGGTGAATACCATTTATTTCTATTATATTTTATTGGAATATAATTTTTAACGTTTTCACATCCAATTCATTTGAACAAACACGTTTCAGGCTAAGGAAAAACAATTCTGCCATTACCCATAATTCATTTGGTGTTGGGTTACGTAACCCAAACAATCTGTGTTACATGAATGTATGTATGCAACTTTTGTATAATTTGGTTGATTTTCGAAAGTTGTTATCAAGTCAGTCTATTATCACAAAATTGACTAATGCCAAATGTCATATTGGATTAGAGTTGAGTGAACTGATGACAAAAATGGACCGCAAGGAACGTGGACTAGATGTGTTAAAATTTCGGTCCAGTCTATCGCATGCATCATGTACTTTAAGGTGTTTCGTTTCCGGAGAACAACACGATGCAATAGATTTCTTGAGGGCACTCATTATTTTACTTTGCAAGGAGATAGATACCAGGACAAATAGACCTATATATGAAATGTTCAGCAGCCATTTGAAACATTCGTTGGAATGTACAAAATGTGGAGTAATTCATAATTGTGCTCCGGAATGGAATTTCTGCATTGAGTTGCCAATATGTGGTTCGACTCTGAAGGAATGTCTGGACTCGTACTTTTTCAATTCAAACATAATCGATTGGAATAATTGTCAGAACGGATGTTCCTCTGGGGCGAAAGGCAGGAACTATTACGAGAAGCGTGAAATATTGATTCTAACTCTGAAGCGATCTCCGGAAACATTAATATCGTTTCCCGTCAAAAAGTTAGATATGACACCCTATGGTGCATTGGAAGAAGATTGTATTTTGGAATACCATTTAATTGGCGTCATAAACTACAATGGTGATGCAGAAAGTGGTCATTATTATATATATTTGAATATATCGGACCGATGGTGTGTATTCAATGATATGAAAGTTTCTCGAATTTCAGAGAAAGTTATTGTAACAAAACAAGCATACAGCCTTATCTATCGCGAATCGGTCAAAGAGAAGACGCATATAGTCGAAATGAATTGCCACCAACAAGAGTCACGAGCGAAGATCAGGAGGCACACCATTGTATAGGATAAGGGTATTTGTGGCAGCGTTGAATACCCATACTTATGTCATCACATTTAATTTTAAAATGTGCAGTATTAATGTAGAACACCTGAAATGCGACCCATGTACACAATGTTCAATGCGGTATTTCGAAATCAATTTTCAATTTTGAACTGAAATAAAAAGTCATTATAGTAGTTTCGAATATTGTTATTGTTATAGATCACTGTATAATACTGACTTTGTTTGTTTGGATAAAATTACTTGAGAAAATGGTAGAGGTTTACGAATATTACCATTTGCAAAATCAATTGCTTACGTACCTATCCAAAGTAAGCAGGAGTACGAGAAAGAAATCACTCATCTCATAATATTATTCTAGTCTCCAAAGTGATACTGAACTTACTTAATTTACGTCTCAGGTACAGGATTAATAAGTAGGTGAGCAATCCGCCGAAAATCATTAACCTTAAGATATTGGTCTCTCTTTGTTTGTTTGTTGGGATAAAATTACTTGAGAAACTGGAAGAGGTTTTCGAATATTACCATTTGCAAATTCATTTGCCTAACTACCTATCCAAAGTACGCCAGAGTATGAAAAAAAATTACTCATCTCCTAATTTTATTCTAGTCTCCAAAATGATACTCAACTTTCTAAACTCAGGTACAGGATTAATAGGTGACCATTCCGCCAAAAACCTTTAACCCAAAGATATTTGTACCCATTTTTAGTTTGTTGGGATGAAATGACTTGAGCAACTGGTATAGGTTTTCGAATATTACCATTTGAAAATTGAATTGCCTACCCACCTATCCAAAGTAAGCAGGAGTACGAGAAACAAATTACTCATATCATAATTTTATGCTTGTCTCCAAAATGACAATCAACTTACTCAATTTATGTCACAGGTACAGGTATAATAGGTGCAACTTTCGCCGAAAACTATAACCTTAAGATATTGGTTTTTTTTTTTTTTGTCGGGATAAAATTACTTGAGCAATTGGTAGAGCTTTTCGAATATTATTATTAATGAGGTATTGAGTTATTTGTTTATATCATGGAAAGGGCTCATAAATTTAAAATGCAGTAAGTGGAAAGTTGATATTGTTATTAGTCATATATGGCGGATTTAAATTTTTCCCCATTCAACTCGAATGGGATCCCAGTGGCATTTATTACTCTATATGTTTAGGTTGTCTCATAAATTTCAAAATCAGTCAGTGGTAAGTCCGTTTCATTATTATTTGCGAATGGTGTAACATTTTCAGGACTAATATAAGTGTCCATGTGACAAAACAGCAATTTAATCAATGGCTCATAATTTTACCAAATCTGATATTACAACTGTACACCAATTTTTACTACCTATCAGTGCAATGGGACACAACCTTGAGACATTGCCCTATACGATTACTACTAATGAGGTAATGAATCATTGGGTTATATCACGGGAAGTGATCATAAATTTCAAAAGCTGTAAGTGGAAAGTTAATATTGTTATAATTCATAGATGGTTTATTTAATTTTTTTCCCCTTCAATGCCATTGCGAGGTCAGTGTTATTAATTGCTGTATATGTTTACCCCGTGAATCATGGAGCCTTGTTTCAATTCCATAAGGTGTCTCATAAATTTCAAAATCTTTTAGTGGAAAGTAAATTTTGTTATTATTTGCAGTCGGTGCATGATTTTTAAGACTAATAAAAGTGTCTATGTGACAAAACAGCAATTTAAGTATTTGGCTCATAATTATACCGAACCAGATATTACGACATTACTCCAACTTGACAATTACTACTAATGAGATATTGAGTCATCGGTTTTTATCATGGAAAGGGCTCATAAATTCCAAAAGCAGTAAGTGGAAAGTTAATATTGTTATTATTCATAGATGGTGTGTTTAAACTTTTCCCCCATCAAGAGGAACTGATAGAGGTTGTCGAATAATAAATTTAGTAAGTTGAGTGTCATTTTGGAAAGAAGAATATAATTACTCATTTAATAATAATTTCACAATTTATGTGTCAGGTACACGTTTAATAGGTGAGCATTCCGCCGAAAAACATTAACCTTAAGATATTGGTCTGTCTTTACTTTTTTGTTGGGATAAAATTACTCATAATTTTATTCTAGTGTCCAAAGTCATACTCAACTTATTTAATTTATGTCTCAGGTACAAGATTAATAGGTGAGCATTCCGCCGAAAACCATTAACCTTAAGATATTTGTCTCTCTTTGTTTGTTTGTTGGGATAAAATTACTTGACCAACAGGTAGAGGTTTTCGAATATTACCATTTGCAAATTCATTTGCCCACCTACCTATCCAAAGTAAGCCGGAGCACGAAAAGAAAAGTCTCATCTCCTAATTTTATGCTTGTCTCCAAAATGATACTCCACTTTCCAAACTCAGGTACAGCATTAATAACTGTCTCATTAGGGATAAAATTGATATTGTAACTGATAGAGGAATACCAATATTGTCATTCCGAAATTTATGTGCGTTCCCACTTATCGAAAGTAAGTAGGAGTACGGTTTA
>JAZGVQ010000063.1:0-16664 GCA_037356215.1 Thalassiosira gravida | reverse complement strand
TGACTTGTGTCCCTCTTTAGAAATAAATAAAATGACTAATCCATTGAAACCACTCATTTGATTATTGACATCCAAGAAAGTTTGCTTATGGTGAAGTGGTCACATTTACCAGCTGACATTTTGGGAGGATCTCCGGTTACAGACTTCAAAGTTTATTTGTGCAAGTACAAATATCATTTGTTTCACCTCAATTTCAATCACACCAAGGAGGAAGTTCAGTAGATTGTCATTTCATCTCAGACATTAATGAGACAGACATTCACAGCATCTTGTCAAGGCTAAAAAACTACAGATATAGTAGTGGGCATCATGGTTGACACAGTCCAAGGCTGCATTTGAGATTCAAGGAGCATGAACCTGATTTGTCTGAAGATTATTTCAAATGGATGGAGTGTGATATTCTTTTCTGAGGCAGGTAATCTTCCATTGATACAATCAACATCAGAGAGACTATCAGGTGATGCCAAGGTTGTTGTGACAGAGATGACAAGGGGAGATCCTGTTACACTTGTTTATGGTGGGTCCAAAACTCAGGGTCAACAAATGTTCAAGGTATTGGATTTGACACCTGATTTGGGGTACACATTCAAAGTTGCACCTATTAACGCCATAGGAGATGGTATATTGAGCACTGTATCAATTGTTACTGTCACACGTCCTGGTGTAAGTGCATTGAAAACAACTGCACCTGGAAGGGCATTGTCAAAGGGTATTGTGGGATATATCCAAGAGGAACAGAACTTCACGTCTTTATCTAATGACTGCACAATGGACAAATTGATCCCATAAATTGGATGTTTGGATCAGATGGAGAATCTCTGTGGTTCAACAGAAGGCAAGTTTGAGGCCACGGTTATTGAAAGTTTAGGAGTGGGAAACCTCCATGTCTCTTGAGAAGAAGCTATGTCATCGCCTGATTACATTGGTTACTTATGGACTGAGACGTTCACTGCACATATGGGGGATGTTCCAATGCTCAAAGTTGATGGTTTTCAATTTGGAAATGGACGGAATTTATTGGGTGACCTGGGTCTTTGTGGAAACTATATTGTCAATTTTTTGAAAGGCCAATCAAAAGAGTTTACCATTGAAGCCAAAAAGGCATCTGGGTCTATTCTACATGACATCTCTACATATGCTGGAAATGAAGGTGGTGATGTCTTTTTTACAGAGTTATAGACATCCAATGTATCAATCGTTGATGGGTCTCATACTTGGTACTCTGACGGAGGTGTGAGCTCCTACAACTCGCTTCTGCACATTGAACAGATGATTGCAATTCCCAAAGCTATCGGCACGTTCCATTTCTTGATGGATACGTCTGAGGCGCAACCGCGGGGGCGAATTGATGGTCTTTCCTCCCAGACGAGAGATTTGACTGATGTATCAGATATAATCCTCAGAGAAGCCTTGTCGGAGCTGCCAAATGTTGGAAAAGTTGATGTTACGCAAACGAATGAGGGCCATGCTTCCATTTCGTATTTCATTGTTACTTTCAGAGAAATATTCGGGGAGTATCCGCTGCTAACTGCGTCTGATCCATCCATCACAATTTCTCGGAATGGGGGCCAATTTTCGGCCACGGAAATACAAACCGTCACGATGTCAGTAGACAAGCCATTTCTCTACGAGGTCCAAAGTGTATCAGTCTCGAGCAGTAGTGCGTCATTTGATCTTTCTTTCAAGTCTGGGCCCAAAACAAATTCGATTCCGTGTAACTTTGCAACCATCGCAGAAGCCCAAAATGCTGTTTCATCACTTGAAGCCGAGCTTAATGCATTGCCTTATCTAACAGTTCAGTTGGACACCGCAGTTAGCGGTACTGGCGATGTGAATGATCCGTGGAAATTCAAGGTGACATTTCTCGAACCAGTGGGGCCATTGCCCCTGCTGAACTCTGACAATGCCGCAATCACGCAATTAGTGCAAGGCGAATCGACACTATCTGGATCAGTAGTCCTATCCTACGAGGGGGAATATACCGACGATATTCCTTTCAGCGCATCTGCAAAAGATATCAAAGACAAGCTGGAAATGGTCAGCACCATAGAAGAGGTCAATGTAAGAAAAATCGACAAGTACACAGGATATCAGTGGGTTGTGTCATTCACGGGCGATGCCGGCAACCTTCCGCTTTTGACTGCCCATAATAATGTATTCGAAATCCAATCCATTGAAACTAGTGGTGGGCAGCCTACTCCCCTTGGAGGGTCATATACACTTTCGTATTTCTCTGAAGAAACGGGCCCAATTCCATTTGATGGTTCTGCGGAGATGGTCAAGTCTTCATTGGAATCACTCCCATCCATTGGTCATGTCGACGTGAGTCGTGAAACGTTCCAACACGGGCAGTGTCGATGGTTGATAACATTTAGGTTGCCGCAAAAGCCTGTTTTGTTGAACATTGACAACTCAAACATTTCAGGAACTTTGGATGATGCCACGGTATCGGTTGTGGTGAATTCATTATCTCCCGCACTTTTGGCCACATCAGGGTCGCCACCAATAATAATCGTAGAAGAAAAGGTTCCAGGTCTTCCCAGCTACACAGGAAAATACAGAGCTGAAACTACTGGTGATTATTCCCTTGCAGTTTTACAGCTTGAGGGTGGTGGGCTAAATGCCAAGTATTATGATAATCAATGGCTGCTGGATGATCCTGTCATTGAGCGAGTCGATCCAACGATCAACTTCCACTGGGGGTTGGATGTAATTACGCAATACGGCAGATCGGNCATGATTTGAAAATGGATTACAAAGAGGTTACCGGGGACGCCTACGTCCAACTTGAGTGGAGTTCTTGCTTGATCAGGCAACTAGTTATTCACTCTTTCTCTACATTGAATCTCTGTTGTGGCTTCTAATTAAAGCAAGAGGGGTGAGAAGTCATGATTTTTGGCAATAGTATCATGAATCGCAAGGTAAAATTTAGCTTGTCAATCCATAGAACTACATGTTCATATCATATAAAACTCTCAAAGGAAAAATAAAAACACCACAAACTAAAATCATCAAAGAATAATCCCAGGCAGTCTTTTTGCCCTTCCTACTTATACTAATAGAATTCAAGTAATCCAAGCAAACACAAAATGGCAAAGGATGTATCCTCCACATTGGTCTGCTCCTTATTATCACCATACCAATCCCATGCAATCATGCGGCAAATTATTATCCACCGCGACAAATGCACGCGTGTACTGCAGAAATACTTGACCAAAGGGATAAGTACTTTGAAGGAGGAAGGCCCAAATTCAATCCATCGGTGGTAGTTACCGTTTTGACATAGCAGATTCTAGCTTTGTTTGGAGGGATGTTACTCATTTGATAGTTGGTATTCACGTGGATCGTAGTCAAGAGCAATACGAATGTCCAAAAGTCTTTGTTGATCATGGTGTTGGTATCAATACCATTGTGCAACTTGACAAATTTGATACAGTAGTATCTGACCAATGCACATGGTGTGTCACCGCTTCGACACGTCTGAGGGCGGTTGATATAGCATAAAGTGGGTCTGGACATGTGGATCCTTGTTTCTTTCCTACTTTACCTTTGCTACCACCAGTGTTCCTACAGTATTGGATACTGTTCGCAGTATTTGAACTTGAGTGTCCTCATCCTCCATAGTACCATCAATGAGTATCTGTGATCGCCGTTGTTGGACATTGTTAGCAATGCTGTGTTGTCATTGATAGCCTCAAAACTGCGCTGTTATTGGTGTTTTGAAANTAATGGTGATTCGCAGGGAGATATGTAGACGCCAGAGGAACAATTTACCGTTGACATAAAAGGGGATCATGGTTCAACTTCGGGTGACGTGACATATTTAGAGTCTGGCCAATACCGCGTAGACTTTAACGTGCTCAAAGCAGGCACCTATCAAGTTCATGTCAAAACTGGAGGCACTGATATTTACTGTGGCCTTGGAGAAGAGAGCAAATGCTCGCCATTCACCTTGACCGTGTCACCAGGGTCAACATTGGCTTCCAACTGTGAGGCAGAGAGCTCGTTTAATCCAGTTGATAACCTAGTTGAGGCAAGAGCCGGTGAAATCGGTAAAATATATCTCCAAGCGAAAGATGCATTTGGGAACAATCGTATTACTGGCGGGGATGCCGTTATTGCAAAGTTCAAAAGCAATGCTAATTCCGACATTCAATATCGTGGCAATGTGTTGGATAGAGAAGACGGGTCGTACTTGATCACTTATTCAATCCCTCTTTCTGGCACTTACATTGTTTCTATCACTGTAGGAGGCGAAGCTGTTCAGTTTTGCGTTGGTCCAAGTGGAGAACGATGGGATACTCGCCAATATGACGGATCGGCGGTATATTCTTCACCATCATTTTGCTCATTGAACGATGGTCTGAATCTCAACGTAATACACCGCGAGTTACACGGCGCTAGCTCGACGCTTGTAGATGAGGAGGGATCACCAGGACTCTCCAGCGCTATTGTCGGTGTCGAAACTGGATTCACCATTGAATCTCGCGACAAGTTTGGAAATCTTCGATCTGGGTCAAGCACTTCAAATATTGGTGAAAGCGGTGATGGGATGTCAGATGCATTTCGCGTCTCTCTCATCGGGCCGAGCGGGCACACTACAGCTACCTCTACAGCCGTAGAAATCTTAACCTGCTCAGACAGTAGTGTTCCAGGCTACTTTCGTCTTTCGTATGGTGGCAAAATTAGTGCGGACATTCCTCATGATTTGTCAGATTCTGGAATGCAGACTGTGCTATCGTCAATGCACAGCGATAGTTCTACATCTGTCGAAGTGAGCCGGTCTGATTTGAATGGAAACCATCAATGGAAAATAACTTTTGTTGATAATTTGGAACTGTGGTCGCAAAACCCTCTCTCCGTGTTACCTGGTTCGGATGGCTTCAGCGCCGTGGCTGAAATCATGTCGGTGGCGAAACAACCATCTGCTGGGATATATCCTATCAGGTACACCCTTTGGGAAAAGGGGCTTTTTGAACTCAGTGTTTTCTCGGGCAACACTCTGGCCTCGGGCGGATCATATACCATTGAAGTGTCCAATGGGTCGCCACAGGCATCGTCGTCGTCTGCATTTGGTGACGGTTTGGAGGTAGGAATTGCCGGAGAAGAATCATCATTTGAAGTAAGAGTTAGGGACCGCCGTCAGTCGGAAATCCAGTCCATCAAGACAACCGCCACGGCCGTTGACTTTATCAATGAAATACAGCGATTGCAAGTGATATCTAATTTGGGCGAAATCTTTCAAATTGAGTTTCGTGGGCAGAAAACGAGTGATATTGAGGTTGGTTTGTCGACGCTCGCCGATATTGGTCAGGCTTTAGAGGAACTTCCTTCCATTGGACAAGTCGACGTGTCTTCCAATGGGTCATCCATTGTGCAAAATGGTGACAAGATCGATATCGAGTTCTTGACGGAACATGGAGAGTTGGTCTCGATGAAGAGCAGTGGGCCCGAGATTGTAACAAAACTCGTGGTAGGAGAAGCTCCAAATCGAGCAGAGAGGCATGCCTTATCCTGCAATGCAGACGGTGGGTACATCATTCTTTCATTGAAGGATCTTACTACAACCATCGAATTCAACGATGATATTGGCACCGTAACTTCCAAGCTGTCTCTTTTGGTTGGCAACCCTGTGTCTATTGTCGACCCAGATAGCTCGATCACAACTATTTGCAGCAGCGCTGGAAAGGCTGTATTTGTCGACTTTCCGATCATACTTGGCGATGTCGAAACCATCACTATTAGTTTCAATGCTCTAGAGAATGGTTCCATGTCGATTTTTGGCAATGGGGAAGAACATCAGGGTGCAGTGAATGGAATCAGTCCAATTATGGGATATTTCTCACTTACGCATGATAAAAAAACAACGATTCCTATCAGCGTAGATGCAACAGCTCAAGAGTTGAAGATGGCCCTAGAAAATTTGCCAACGATTGGTTTGGTTAGTGTAACCAAAGACGCATATGGAATCCGCATAGGAAAGGATGGCCAAAATACTATTCCAGGAGCAACGTCTTTATTGAGCATTTGGTCCATAACATTTTCTGATGACAGCGAGGATGGATGCCAGCCTGGCTCGTGGGATAAGTGCCCGGCAAACATTGGGGACATGGATCCCCTGGTCATTGATACATCCTTTCTTACCTATGAAATCGCGGCCACCCAGCAACAATCCGCTCCCAGCATTAAGGTTTATGAAGTGAAGAAGGGATCGTCGGGGAATTTGCTCGATGACGCCGATGATCTATCTGAAATTGATTTCTCTCTTTCTCATAACTTGATTCAAGGGGTTGGAATTGAATTGTACGAAATTCACACAATTTCCTGTTCGTACACAACTGAGGCACTAGAGGCACTGGACGCGACTGGGTCGTTTGAGTTGGAAATATTGGACAAGCGCATACGTATTGATGCTCAAGCGTCCATGCATGAGTTAAAACTCTTGATAACGGACGCTCTCGGGTTGACTCATCCAATGCATAGTGATGGCAGCACTCATGGGACTGTCTGTCATTTTGACGCTGGTAACCCTGTGACTGCAGTGACCAAGTTGACTTTTACAAAAGAAAATGGACCAATTCCAAACCTTTATGTTTCGTCTAAGCAGAATGTGATGGTTACCACAAGCAATTTGATTGATGCCGTGGACAAGATTGAATACTTGGGTGGCGGGCGCTTCATTGTCAGTTACACGCCGACAATCAGTGGTCACTACTCTGCTTCAATACTACTCAACGATGAATATCTGTGGACCGATCACTCCGCAGGGGTGGTTATTAATCCTGCTCATGCAAGCGCCCGCCATTGTACGCACGATTCTAAATTGGTTGCGGTGGCTGGAAAAGAGGAGTCAACCACTGTGGTGGCCCGAGATCGCTTTGGAAATCAGCTAAATGAGGCTGAGGCGTCACTAGTGATAAGCCTGAATGGGGTGTCTGATGTCTGCGGTGATGTAGAACGTCACGAAAGTCCTAACGCAACTGTCGAAGAACTGGAATTGGGAAGCTCCGACGGACATTACCGGATAGGCTATACTCCAAGCTTGGCGGGTGTGTACCAATCTTCTATCATGCTGCGGTCCCGCGGAGGATTGCTTGCCACTTACTTCAAGAATCATGACTTTACTCAGCCTGTTTATGGAAACAGCAAGCACAATTCACCACCTTACCATGAAACCCCTTGGTGTGCAGGAGACAATCCCATCTGTGACTCGACTCTTCTAGACAAGGAAATCTCTTTTCACTGGGGTCTAGAGTCCCCTCTTGCGTTGGACCCATCTTTTCCGATGAATTCGTTTTCTATTTCTTGGGAGGGAGAAATACGAGCTGACGTTGAAGGTGAATACATTTTTACTGTGCATTTGAATGGAGGTGTTCGACTTACTATCGGGGACGAGATTGTCATCGACAATTTCCTAGATGTGAGTGCCGAATATGTGTCTTCGGTTCCCGTCATGTTGAATGATGACGCTTTCTATCGTATCAAAGTAGAGTACGCCCACTCGGTGGATGAAGCTCACATTCAGCTCGAGTGGGAATCTTCTTCTGTAGGAAGGCAGATAGTGCCTTCCTCTGTGCTTTACTATACCCGCCACATTGGTGGCTCTTCCCCAAGTCCATTTTCTGTGCACGTTGCTCCTGGAGACATTGATAGAACAACATCTGCGCAAGGAGAGGGTCTTACTGGCTGTGTCTCTTTGGAGGAGTGTAGTTTCGTCATCCAAACAAAAGATCTCAACCAAAACAACAGGTACAATGACGGATCTAATCCAGGCTTTGAAATAAGCATCATCGGCAATGGTGACTGGGCGGGAGAGGGACGTATCAACTCAGTTGCCAAGTCTTCGTCTCCAGTCGCAATATCTGATGGTACTATAACGGGCAATGATTGGCAATATATTGGTCAAGTAGATGTCACCCACCTCTCAGATCGTGTTATGTCGAAGACAAGCTTTTTGGGGGCGATACTGCGTGGAGACCGAATTGTGATTGATGGAACAATGTACACTGTTTCATCTACGGGCACATTTGATTCTTCAAATGTTCCACTTCTTTCACTCTATTTTGGCCCGACAACAACAAATGTTCCTGTATTTAAGGCGAGCAAAGATTGCACAAGTGGTACCCACATATTTAAATACACACCGTCAGTTCGTGGATCATATCTCATGGATGTTAAGCTTCCGGTTGTGACAGAAATACAAAGAGTGACTACTTCTACACGTTCACATTCTTTGCTTTCGGGCTCTTTTACGTTGGCGTATGCAGCTTCGGGTGGAGCGGATCCACTCGTCACTGGAAGTATTGACTTCGATGCCACTAGTGAGGAATTTAAGAATGCTATTGAATCGATCGTGGCCATTGAATCGGTTGCGGTATCTCGCCATGATTGCAACAATCCTACCACTTCTTGTTCGTGGGATGTTACTTTCTTGTCACTAGAGTCTGATGTAAATATGCTTGTACCGAACAAACTTCAACTTGGTGGCGACATCGCCGAAGTTCGAGTCGAAGAGCTCGTACAAGGACGCCGATCCCAATCTATAACTGGATTTCCACGTACAATCAATGTTTCTCCGGGGCAAACAAGCCCTTCTTGGACTACAGCATATGGCAGAGGCATTGTATCAGCGACAGCAGGTGAAAAATCATCATTTGTGATACAGCCGAAAGACTCGTTTGGCAATGACAGGCTTGCAGAACAAAGCGCGGATTTATTTGCTGTCTACATTTACCAGGATGGATCCCTCCCCGTGATGAAAGGCACTGTCCATAGAGAAAATGATGGGCTCTTTATTGTTGACTATGTACCCGAAATGAGTGGTCTACACACTATTGCAGTTGTTCAAGCAGTGTCTACTGAACAGCAGGTCATCACTACTGGTTTCAACAGTAAGGCCAGAGGAGGGACATTTGCAATCAAGCTGGGTAATTTATCTACACCTCCTATTCCATGGGACGCTGATGAAGATCTGTTGAAACAAGCTCTTGATTATTCTATGGGAAACATTTCTACCTTCGGCGTAGAAAAGAAAGTGCATGGACTCTTCAACTTCAAATATGTTGTTTCGTTTGAGACGTTACTTGGAGATGTACCCAACTTTGTTGNATATGTTGTTTCGTTTGAGACGTTACTTGGAGGTGTACCCAACCTTGTTGTCGACACTTCGAATCTTATTGGTGATGCAAATGGGTGGGATGTTGATCCGGTGACGGATGGGAAATTTTCACACATTAAAGTGGACCAGCCAAAATACGAAATACAAACGGTCAAGTTAGAAATAATGGACCCATCTTCTCTTGTTGGCGCGACCTTTTCATTAGTTTTCTCAGGACAGAGCACGGACCCAATTCCATGGGATGCCGATGAGCAAGAAGTGTTGCAAAAACTTGAAATGCTCAGTACTGTTGGAGACATCTTCGTTTCTCTGGATGTTGACGACTCAACGAACGGCCGCTTCTGGCATGTTACATTCAGCCCATACGAAGGGAAGTCGTCCAACAGCTTGGTCAATTTTGGAAACTTACCTCCTATTGAAGCAATAAACATTGATGGCAGTATTTCTGTTCTCGTCGAGACTGTAGATGAGGGCAACAGCCCCTTCGAAGTCCTTGTGTCACCAGCGGGACCATCCTCGGCGAAAACGACGGCTCATGATCACCCAGGTGTTCTTCACTTTGAAGGACTGAGCACTGGTGTCTACAAGTCAGACTCGCACTTCTTTGTACAGTCAAGAGATAATTTTTCAAACGAAATTCAAGACGGCCCGTTGAGTGAGGTCCAAATCATTGAAACGTCGTCATCGTCCCAGATAGGTGGGTACTTTAAAGTATCGATGCTCGGGGCAAAAATTCGTGCCCATGCATCTGCGTTCACAAGCGAACTAGAAAAGAGCCTACAGTCTATTCCAGGAGTGGGAGCCCTTACAGTCTCATCCAAATCAGCTAAAGACCTGGTCGTTGGAAAAGCGGCTACCGTCACCAAGGGCCTCAATACCATAATTCCCAGCGAAGAGTTGGCCGAGTTTATCATTGGGGACTGGATCCGAATCGGAGATCAAGACGAAGGGTTACTCTTTTCGATCACAGAAATGGCTAATGTGGCACCATTTACTGTAACATTATCCTCGCCTTATTTGGGTGAATCTGATGCATCAGCGAATATTTATCAGCACGGAACGTCCCAAAACCGTAAAGGTTATCAGTATATCATATCGTTTGATGCTGTGCTTGGAGATCTACCAAAGTTGGGTGTGAACGGCAACCTCTTGGAAGGGGATGATGCAAACATAAAGGTTACGTCTTGCGACTGGAATGTTTATCAGAGTCTACGAACGCAGGCAACGAGTTCCTCGCCAATTGAAGGTTATTTCTATCTCACTTATGGGGACGAGCAAACTCGGTGGCTGAGTGTCAGCACCTCGGCAGATGAACTCAAAAATGCCATTTTATCAGACATTACTTCGATCCATTCCTTGTCTGTTACTCACGAGCAAGACTACGGTTCAGGTGCAAATTCGTGGGTGATCTACTTAATGTCCATCGATGATGATGCTCAGTTATTTTTTGCAGAAGGGCACCTCCTTTCTGGTGGCACCGTGGTGACAACTGTTATCTGTCCTGTGGCTTCGCGAGAGCACTCCCTATACAGTGTCGAATCCGTTGCTGGTCGTCGAGGTGAGGAGTTCGTAGTCGTGCTCGATGGACCTTCAACAACTCATGGAACGGTCAATCATCTGGAAGGTGGAAGATACTTGACAACTTACAATTCACCAAGAGTTGGCAAATATACGTTGTCGGTTCAAACTGCTCATTTTGGTGGCCTGACTGGTGAATACTTCAACAATCGATGGCTTCATGGCTCATCCACATTTACGCGAGTGGATCACGCCATAGATTTTCAGTGGGGCAAAAGCGATCCTGTGACACCAACAGGAAAGGATTTTGTAAGCATCCGATGGACTGGATACATCAAACCTTCTTTCAATGAGAAGTATACTTTCACTACTCATGTAAACGACGCTCTGCGTTTGTGGGTGAATGGAGTCCAGCTACTGGATGTATTCGACAACGAAGTCGACGAGCTCGAGGAAGTCGACAATGGGATTGCATATGCAACATATTCAGCCACCACTGAGAATGCCCTCGAGGCAAGCCAGTTAGTCGCAATCAAAATTGAATATCGAGAAAATCGTGGATCAGCCATGATGAGGCTATTTTGGCATTCAATCTCCCAACCTTTTGCCATCATTGACCGTGCCAGGCTTTATTACAACGCTAGCCATATTCATGGGTCGCCGTTTGAAGTAACGCCCCAGGCTATTGAACCTTCTAGCCCTACTCATTGCAGTCTTTCCATTACTGGTTGGGACTCGCTTGAAGTGAATTGGTCCGCTCCCCAGGATGATGGAGGAACTGCTGTCAATAAATATCTCATCGAGTCATGGGATGCCAATAAGTACGGAGCTACAGAAAAGCAGCAACTGCGCATCAAAGAAACAATCACAGGGGGCTCATTCACACTCAGTATGCATTCCCATAGTGCAGATGTCTCAATAGGTTCGTCCGCTCTGGAGTTAGAGAAACTCATCGAAAGCCTTCCAAATATTGGAGATGTAGAGGTTCTGAGAACACTCGAAACAAACATCATTGTGTACGACATTGAATTCTTGACGAACAATTCACCAGTCCCAGTGATAAGCATCGACATGCTCGCTGCAACTCCGGAGACAGAGCGAAGCGAGTACTGCGTATGCGCAAGGAGCAGTGTGACGTGCGATTCGGGCTCTCCCCATTTGAGTTGTGATGCAGCTGCGACTACAGAGGGTTCTATTGCGACACAAAGCCAAGAAGTTCTCGTCGAGAACACGCTGAGCAATAGCGGAGACAGCTTTTCTCATACGATCAATGGACTAGAACAGGCGTCTCATATTTCGGAGGGATTTGGAGTTCGAGTCTCTGCAGGAAACTCTGAAGGTTATGGGATCCCGTGCGCATCAACATTTTTAAAACCGAAAGGTCCGCCATTACCGCCCCTCGTTGTTGAACTTGAGCGAGTTGCTTCCGATCCATCGAGCCTTGCCTTACACTTCACGTCTGTAACCAGTCCTGACGACAAAGGTTCTATAATTAGTGGTTATTTTGTCGAATGGTCGACAGACGGCTTTCAAAGTGGGTCGGTTTTCAACGCAACCTTGAATGCCAATTCCATCTACAGTGAAAGACTTTCATCGTACAACGGTGTAGACAAAGTCTTCAACTATTACATGATAGAGAATTTGACCCCTGGTGTTCAGTACTTCGTGCGAATAGCGGCTGTGAATGAAGTATCCCGTGGCCCCAGTATACATTCAACTCCATTATCCTTAGCGCCAGGTTCTAAACCAACCGATCTTGAGGATCAAAATGGTGTCACTGTCGCAACCATTGTGGCTGACACAACTGTCTCAGTGATGGAATCGTCATCAACACTTCGAGTGTCATGGCGTACACCATTTAGCAACAATGGCTTTGACATATCTATGTACCTTATTGAATATTGGCTAGCCAATGGCGTCGGTGAAGTTCAAGAAATCGTCCTTCAATCCCAAAATGGAAGTCCTGTACAAGGTACTTTCACGCTGAGCTATGGAGAAGATAAGACGGACAGTTTGAGCATTGATTCTTCGGCAGAAGATGTCAAGTCAGCACTCGAGAGTCTAGCCCCAATACGCTCAGTAAGAGTTTGGCGTTCTGGAGAAAACCCGGACTACAAATGGGTGATTACTTTTGTGTCCGAGTACCCTTCAGTTTCGGGTCTGGTGCTTACTTTGAAGGATTCAACGACATTAATACATACTACTGGTGGAGTCAACCCAACTCTTCAGATCAATGTTGCGTCACCTGGAGTGTTGCCGGTTGGATACAGCACCCAAGTTGTCTATGTGAATGATCCTTTGCAGATTCAACACACCCACATTTTGACCGGTCTAACTGCAGGTCAGCTTTACAACGTGCAGGTTTCAGCAGCTAATCAGCTTGGGTACGGTCGTCCACAGACGTCCATTCCCCGCGAACTGGCCCCGCCTGTTCAAAAACCATCTAGCCCTACCAATGTCATTCTAAGTGTTGCATCAAGTCACTCGTTGGAAGTCATCTTCTCAAAGCCCGAGAGCGATGGCGGAGATACAGTCACGCTCTACCGAATCGAGTGGGATATAGATCCAGATTTTGGTAGCATTGAAAGTTCACCCGATGTTGCCTTGGCTTCAGACTTTGGCTCGTATTCTTTTGTCTCTCCAAAGAACGGACCAGGGTGTGATCCATGCACACACCAAGTCACTGGTCTAGTAAAAGGTCAAAACTACTTTATCCGGGTGTATGCCTATAACTCTCAAGGATATTCGGTCGATCCTGGTCTATCCAACCCTCAGTTTCTATCTCCCAAGACTACACCTGATCCTCCAGGAGTAGTGGATATATCGCCTCAATCTGACACCGAAATACAAGTTTCATTTCCACTTTCTGGTGATGATGGTGGCGCGCCAGTGACAAAGTATAAAGTGGAATGGAATGCGATGGGCTTTTTCCCGAACATGTCGTCTACGAATAGTGATCATGCGGCCCTACTGTACTCTCCACATAATGTGCAAACTATTACTGTATCCGCCGAAGAGGACAACTTAGGGGGGGTATTTCGACTTGCATTTGGGGGGCATTCTACGGAGGACATACCCGCAAAATGTACAGCCAATGACATGAAACTTGCACTAGAGTCCCTGCCCGCGGTGGGGTCGACTACTGTATCGCGTGAATCCATGCCAAATGGGATCACTTGGGCAATCACGTTTTTGACGAACCGTGGATATCTCAGCAAATACGGTCCAATAGAGTCCCTGAAAGTGAGCACAGATCCTGCCGCATTGCCTCAAATGTTTGTCACTGATACTCTGGGTGCATTGGGTTCATCATTGGCGGGAACAGGCGCAAGACTCGTCGTCAGTGACGAAGTATCTGCATTGAAGGGCTACGAGCAACAGACATTGGATGCGCAGTGCGCCACCTCTGGTGGGATACTTGGTGGTTATTTTGCATTATCTCTTGACGGTGTCAGGACTAATAACGTCCCGTTTGATGTGTTAGCTTTTGATTTGAAATCTCAGCTCGAAAAGATTGCCTCTCTTGGCATGGTAAAAGTTATTCGCCGTACAAATATCAACGCATATCAATGGACGGTAGTGTTCCTGGATCGCCTTGGAAATATCCCATTACTCGATGTCCACGACCACCTAACCTGTTCGGATGGATCAGGGAGTCCGCTCATTTTCGTCACGGAAACCGCTCAAGGATCGTTGCCTCGAATGGATGGACCTTATGCTGGGGAAGTGGAGCTGAATGCCCTGGATTATACTGGTGGGGATGAAATTATTGTTCACACCATAGGGGGTCTGATGCGGGGAATGCCGTACCACTTTAGAGTGTCGGCATGGAATGGTGCGGGTGAGTCATATGGCAAGACGCAATATTCTACCCCATCAATAATGGTTCCTATGGACAGTCCCGACCCGCCTTCTTCCATCGAAATGTCGTCCATTGATGATGCCACTATTCACATTTCATGGGATGCTGCCCTGGTCAAAGGGGGCTCGCACCAGATTGCCAGATTCAAAGTTGAGTTGGACGAGAGCTCTGACAGTGCTAATGCACAATTTGAAAATGGGACTGAAAGCTTTGATATCGAAAACACGCCAGAAGTTCAAATGATCGTTCTCGAATCTTCAGCGGACGACATGGGGGGCATGTTTGTTGTTCACTTTATGGGTGAAAGTTCGTCAAATATTTACACAGATTCGGACGCAGTCCAAATCAAGAAAGCTCTTGAAGGAATATCCACCATTGATTCTGTCAATGTGTCGATATTTTTGCACACACAAGACTCCATGACATCTTATGGGCAACGTTGGATCATTACATTCACTTCTCAAATAGGCAATTTGCCTTCTATACTAGTGGATACAGGTTCAGCTCCACCCTCAACGATTGCCACTGGTGGCACACTTTTTGGAAGTTCGTCTATTGTGAGGGTTGAAACAATTTCAGATGGAGGATTGCCGGCAAGCTTCGTGTCTCCTTCGATTTTGTCTATCAACAACACGTACACTTCAAGATTATTTGCATTCAATGGACATAGCTGGAGCGACCCGTCAACTTCCCGACATGCCATCTCGCCCTCTAAAAGCGCTCCATCGCCACCTCGCGAAGTTCGTGTCAATATATTATCGGACACCGAAATTGGAGTGTCTTGGACGCAACCACTTTATACTGGTGGTGACCCTCTTGCTACATACAGGCTAGAATGGGATAGTGATGCTATGTTTGACCACTCTTCTGCCACAGTGAGCCATATTTCAGGGTTGGAGGAATATTATTTTGTTATCAAGAATTTAGAACCCCTAGAGTCATATTTCGTGCGTGTCATGGCATACAGCGCTCAAGGGTTCAGCGAGCCAAAAATGGCCGTCCCACTGCTCTCTAATATGCAGACAATTGATATTGAGCTCGTCGACACATCAGGGACGGTGGATTTTTCGGAGACGTTTAAGGTCCAGGTTACTACCGTTGATGGGTTTCAGAGAATAACGAATCCTATTTCAGTTTATGCCACTTCAAGAGAAGTTGAAAATGAGTTGAACACGCTGGGCATCATTGGTGCCATTTCCGTCGACAGAGAGGATCGGTCAAGTGTATTTGATTCGTCCAATATTGAAACCAATTCCTTTGATATTCGGTATGCAATAACCCTCGTCGGCGATGATGAAATCTCATTATCTGTTAACTCGGACTCGTTGGGTCCAATAACTGCGGTTGTCAATTGAGACTACGCGTGGAACTGTGCCAGGCCTTTTTTGAAGGTCGAATCCATAAAATAACCGTCTGATTTCGACCTCGGGGAGCTTTCTCTTGTTGTACGCGGTTTATCATTCAGCTCTTGTTATGGAATTTATTCTTTTGCCGCAGGTCACTGGAATTAACGCTCAAGACTATAGCACATTTCAGTCAGTTAATGTCAGTTGATATCCACTGAAGTGAATTGGTCTGCGGAAGTTCAACCGATTCATCATTGTTGGCAAAGTACTGCGTGGTCCAACCTCCATGGGGAGCTTTCTTTTTTTTGTACATGGCTTATCATTTTGCGACAAGTATAGGTAGTGTCATGTACAGGTTCTACTTGATTACTCGGTCTCATCACTGACGTGGATCACGACATTTTCCTGTTAGCCCTGGATCCTCGAGACACGGGTGACTTGGACTCTGCAATGGATGGCGTGTATTGTATGCAAGCCATTGAAAATTGCTCACAACGCATTTTTGATACCCCCAGTGAGGCGACAAAGGGAGACGGCGAAAATTCCCTTTCCTTTCGGGCCAAGCTTTCGGAGGTTGCTGATAAATTGCTGCGCCAGAACTGGCCTGATGAGACTAAGATGAACAAGGGAAACGTTGGGAAGCTGCGCTCGTTGTTTGCAGAGCACTCGCCAAATGCTTGGTAGACATGTAGATTATTACGAAAGGTCACTTCGTTAGTTCATCACGAGCCGCTGTCAGCCGCGATCGGGGACGGCGGAGGGCCTTGCCTTTTGAGGAAGTCAGAGGTCAACGTAAGGGTCCTGACATTGTATTTCTTGC
>JAZGVQ010000062.1:0-16624 GCA_037356215.1 Thalassiosira gravida | reverse complement strand
AGACACAAAAAAGAACCAATTCAACTGATGGCCAAAAATAGTCATATACTGGTCAGTAAGTAGAAATCAGCAGAGAAGCTGCAACTGCTGTGTTCCAAATATAGAACTCCCTTCTCTGTGACACAAGAGTGCAAAATTAGGACATCCTGTCCTTTTGGTGCAGTACCTAGGGAAGAGGACAACAACATAGGTATATATACCATAAACAACATATAACATACCAAGACCAAACTTGATATTGGATGGTACACCACCACTGTATGAGGTCAAATTGTGTGTATCAAAATACTCTGTGATTCAACCATATTAGGTTTGAATGAGGAGAATAGAACTTTTCAGCAACCCACGAGAAATGATATGATAGCCCACATAAACCTGAGCATTATAACTACTTACATTAGCATTACTCATATTATTCAAATTAGAAGATAATAAGGTACACTACTCATTATTATTTGATTGGTAAAATTTACTGATATAGAGGGTATATCATGGCATGAGACCCACCACCATTAGGAACGATCGTCCAAAATATATCCCATATATTCCAAGTGGCAACTTGGTAAATACTAAACACTTACTCACACAAAAGAAGGAGAATGAGCAATCTTTGGCACCTCGACCTATTCTACCTAAAGGAACCAGATCTGCGGATTGCACATCCTCCTACCCGCCTTCCAAACTCAACTAGATCTTAGTAAAAAGTTAGGAGTTCGGTCACGAGCAAATTATCAAAATACTTTGCCATCATGTCTCAGAGAAGCGCTGTACCCCTATAATGTACCGAATCAGCTAACCACAGCATTATTTATTCATTCATGTGCAAATGAAGGCGCATTGGCAGTCGTGATTTGGTGTCAGCGAACTGGTATGCCCAGAATAGAACAATCTAAATGCCAATAGATATCAATGTAATTATGCTACTGGTGTCATCATTTATTGCGGTTTACTTAACAATCCGAAAGTAAGCTTTAGTATCAACAGGGAACCCAACACTAAGTATTTTTTTACTCAACGTCCACAGTTATTTTGGTAGTATGCTCTCTTCTCTACGGAAACAAGCCACACGCGGATTCATCGTATGCAGATGTAGAAGTTGACAGCCCAGCGCATCCAGGATCACTGGCATCAAAGAAACCCATCAACTTCCACGAAGGCCGAACTGACACGCCCTGGTCCTTACAGGTATAGGGCCGCACGTAGCTCGGGGAAATCATACTGAGAGGTAAAATGCAAGAGTTCCCGTCGATACAATACGTCGAGACACCCGCCATGCTGCTACTATCCCCGTCAACAAAGATAGGACTTGCAGAGGCCGTCGTGCCAGAGCAGTTATCACATTTCATTGCAGAATATGTCGCTCCGTAGTCTTTTGACACTTGTATATCTCCGATCCAAGCGTTTCGATTTGTGTTTACGACTTTAACACTTAGAAGATTAGTATAACACCGATCCACTACAACTTGATTCTTTTCATACTTCCGGCTGGGGTCGCTGACAAGGACGTATCCATTGCCACTGTCAACGTAAACACCCACATATCCGTCACTATGTGTCATACCACTTGTTTGAGCAAGCACACATAAGGGACCGAAGGGTAGAGTACAAGCATTCCCGTTGGTGCCGTCGATACAATACGTCGAAACACTCGAGGGGGCTGTATTATCCCCATCAACAAATATAGGACTTGCAGAGGATGTCGTGCCACCACAGTTATCACATTTCATTGCAGAATATGACACTCTGTAGTCTTTTGACACTTGTATATCTCCGGCCCAAGCGTCAGAATTTGTGTTTGCGACTTTAACACTCAGAAGATTTGTATAGCACCGATCCACCACAACTTGATTCTTTGCATACTTCCGACCGGGGTCGCTGACTAGGACGTATCCATCACCACTATCGACGTAGATAGCCACATATCCATCACTATATCTTATGTTGCTTGTCTGAGCAAGCACACAGAAGGGACCGAAGGTTAGAGTGCAAGCATTCCCGTTGGTGCCGTCAATGCAATACGTCGAAACACTCGAGGGGGCTGTATTATCCCCATCAACAACGATAGGACTTGCAGAGGATGTCGGGCTACCGCAGTCATCACATGCTAACGCAGAATATGTCGCTTTGCCGTCTATTGACCCTTTTATTTCTCCAATCCAACCGTCGCGATTTGTGTTTGTGACTCGAACACCTCGGAGATCAGCGAAGCACTGATCCACAACAACTTCATTCCTTCCATACTTCCGACCGGGGTCGCTGGCTAGGACGTATCCATCACCACTATCGACGTAGATAGCCACATATCCATCACTATANTCCCCGTCGACAAAGATAGGGCTTGCAGAGGACGTCGTGCCAGAGCAGTTATCACATGTTAAAGCATTGTATGTCAATTTGCCGTCTGTTGACACTTGTATATCTCCAATCCAAGCGTTGGTCGTCGTGGCAAAGACTTGAACACTCCGAAGATCAGCAAAGCACTGATCCACAACAACATCATTTTTCTGATGTTCCGCACCAGGCACGCTGAATGGGACATATCCATTACCACTATCAATGAGCACGTCCATACATCCGTCACTGTATGCCATGCCCCTTGTTTTGACAAGAACACAGAAGGGACGAAAGGGTAGTGTGCAGGTTTTTTGGATACACTGAGTCGGGGCGGCCGAACTATCCGTAAAGTCGTTGTCAACAACAATTGAGCCAACTGCGTTGTTTTCGCCTCCGCAATCGACACACGGCAACGAAGAGTATGTCATTTTGTGGTCCTGCGAAACCTTGACCGTTCCCACCCAAGCGTTACTATTTACAGCTTGGATTTTGACCCCCGCAAGGTCAGCATAGCACTGATCCACAACAACTTCATTCGTCGCATAGTAGTCGTCTTGGCCTTGGCTTACTTTGATATATCCTGCTCCGTCGTTAGCGTTCACGTAGACAGCTACATGTCCATCACTCGCTGAGGCCGAGTTTGTTTTGACAAGGATGCAGTAGTCAAGTGGGTTGAAGTGGTAGGGATTGGGCCCCAAATACGACTCGGATCCACACTCGACATGAAAGAATGGGTCAAGGCCAAATTGGGGGGTAGATTTTCCAGAACAGACCGGCGATGATAACGCTGGACATGTCGTGCTATCCCCACCAGCTGATGTTGCCGCAACTGCAACAACTTTTGAGCTGTCCTGATAGATATCAATTTTTCGCGGCGTCCATTGTTCTAGAGCAATCTCGTCGATATAGATCTTCGTGTTAAGATTGCTTGCAGTTGCCTGAACAGATCCTAGGTCGCTTGAAAACTTGAACCCTCGGTTCACGTAAGTCTCTCCAGCCCTCAGTTTTGCGGTTCCTAACCAATTGACTGCACGGAACAAAGATCAAAGTAAACACCAGAACGTTAGAATTAGAAGTGGTCAGTTTCACTAAGGCAATAGAGGACGTGTGATCTGTCAACCGAGAACTCACTTGTAAACACTGTGTAGTCTCTTGTGTCAACTGTGCTTCCGATCCTCCTCCTACTCCAACCACTTACGTCCCCACCCGATGTATCATATTCTTCTCCTTTTCCATAAACGTAGGTAAACGCCGGCAACGGAGCTGGGTCATAAGAAGGAGAGACATCTGAACCCGTCTCCGAGGGAGATCGAATCTCAATGGGGATGGTGCTGGTAAGATCAGTCGCAAATATTTCATTAACCTCATTAATGGCAAGATTCCTATTTACGCCATCCACACCATCATCAGCACGGAACACACTGAAGTACACTCTTCGATCGTCACCATACAATGACCAATGTTTGACAAATGCAACTTCCACCATTTTGCCAGTGATAGTATTGTAAAATCTAATGGGACGATCCTCATTAACTGAAGCAAAACGCAACGACCGACGATTGTTGTTAAAATCGACAATGAAAGAAAAGTTGCACTTTTGTTCAGTTCGGCGGAAGGGAATGACAGCAAAACTTACCATCCGTGAATCCAAAACCCGTGGTCGTCCTTAAGTCGCACTGAAGCGACACTAGCCCCTGGTACGGATCCGTAGTGTTGTAAAACTGGCAATTCGGTCCCTCGGGTGGAACGCCAAGCGCAATCCGAGTGTAACCATTTTCAATCATAGTTTCAGTACAGCTGGACACCATACAATCAGGGTCGGACACGGAAGGACCAGTAAGACACCCAGTGGGCTTACGACACCAGGGCTTCACTGGAGACATGTTCACACTGCGCAGTTCAATATCAAAGTTTGAACTTCCGGCCGCAAACATGTTATTCACCATATCAATGGCTTCGGTCTGTGACGTTGTGCCAGTGTCCTTGATGAATGTCGAGAAGTAAACAAGGAAGTTGCTAGCGCTGAAGGACCAGTGACGGACAAAGCTGACTTCGAGCATGGCACCTGTCAGTGTGTTGTAAAACCCAATCCTGGCATCCTTCCATGGAGCACATGGATCAGTACCAGTGGTGTATGCTGTGTTTGTGGCAAAACAGGAAAAGACAAAAGACGGCGGGAAAATACATAACTGAGAGACAAGCACAAACAGCGAATCGAGAATAATATGTGCACATTTCATTCCATAAAAATTGACGTACGCCTTGTTCGACCAAAACCACTTGTAAGCCTAAAGTCACATTTCAATGCAACGTAACCGCCATGGGGATTGGCTTGGTTATGAAAAGCGCAGTTAGGGCCAGAAGACGCCCTGACGCCCAGGGGGATGCGCACATAGCCATCGGCAATATCTGCATCAGTGCAAGTTTCGACCATGCAACCAGTGACATCCAGGTTACAGCTCGCGCCCGCTTTGCGACAAGCCGTTGTCAATTGATACTCGCGATTTACTGAAGCGCGTTTGTGTGAAAGAGAGTGAGTGAGAGAGAGGTGAAAATGAGGTGCCGAATATCTCGTTCCATATTACATCTCATGTAGATATATCTTATTCGGACGGATCTAAGTTTCATTATAATCCTTACCAATCAAGCCTTCGCCCACAAACGTTGTGTATCCTCCCAAAGTATCAAGGTTTTTTATCTCGGCCCTTCCCGCTGGTCCTCCCCGAAAATCCTGATTCCATCTTCGACGTTATTATAAGCGACAAATATATGTAAGGTTGGTAGTATTGACAAATTGAGAAATGCAAAAAACCTATACACACGCACGCACCTGCAGAGGGGTAGGTAATCCACATCACTGACATCCGCAGCACTGCCGATCGTTAGAACATCGTTGGTAGGTTCCAGCGCGAAGGGAAGATTGGAGGAACGGACGCCGCTCCACCCGACGTTGAAGTAATCTTGATCAACGACTAAGGATTCGGACGTGAGCGGATCGGCGAAGCTGGAGTGTATGAAAGAAGAGATGGGATATAAGATGAGAAATGAGAGAGAAGAGGAAACAAATAATGTTTGGTTACTTTTTTCGACGTGCATAATCGCACATGTGCTGTGTTTATTTTCCCAATCTGAAATGGACAGACAGAGCGAACACTCGACACTCAAGCAAAATATATGGAGTAGCCGCGCAATTGCTTAGACATTAGTAGTCGCCATAGCAATTGATAGTTATGGTTCGGATCACAGATGTAAAATCGCTCAGGTGTTCATCTTGTTTTTGCTTTTGGGTAAAATAAAGTGCACCAGTGCCATGACATACATAACCATACACAACGACAACATGCGATACAAAAAAAACTCACTTGTGAATCATCTGCGTATGCTCAATAATCCCATCCCCACAATTCGTAAACTTGGTAATGTACATGAGAGATGACTTGAACGGATTGGGAATGTGAGCCTGCGTGCCCCACGACGCGAACATACAATAGTTGTGAGCGCAGTGTCTGGCGAGACTTGGCGAATAGAAGGGTTCCGCATCGGTGTAAGGAGATTCGCGTGTGTAGGCACCTGCTTGGTGGATGTAGTAGGGAGTATTGCATTCGTAGGGATCGGATGCGGCGTCGCAGGCGTTGCCGAAGTTAGAGTTGGGGTCTGCGCCTGGGTTTCCGTTGAGTTGTTTGTTCACCGACACAACTATCAAATTGTGATGAGAGACGAAGAGAAGAAAAATGATATTGTCAGAGGTTGACAATAGTAGTGGATAACGAAAACGCCTAAAGAAAAACACAGACATAATATACGCATCAGCATCGCACACACTCACTCTGATCGACCTCATCAATCCAAGGCGCATAACCTAACTTCTGCGGACTCGCAATCTCCATACCATGAGCAGTTGCACTGTAGATATTTCCCCCCGTCCCAATACGGATCTCCCACGAACGCTCGCCGTTGGTATCATCGACATGGCTCATCATGGCTTGGAATAAATTCTCCTCGAATCCTTCGACATCGGGATTCCATTCCGATTCGGATTTAAGGCCGGGATAGATGAAGGTGAAGGTTGTGGTCGTGTTGGAATCGAGGCTGGAAGCGACGGTGCATTCAGTGGGTGCGTGGGTTTCGTACTGGGTGAGCAGGTCGGTGAGGAGAGCCTCGTCGATGGTGGTGGCGGTGGTGGTGAGAAAAGGAGGGGTTTGAGTAAGAGTTTGGGTAGTAGTAGTGTGAGAAGGGGGGGGGGGGGTTCGGGGGAGACAGAAGAAGGAGCGTGCTGGGACTAGTAATGCATGGGAAGAGGGATGAGTTGATCACAAGGGTGGAGAAAGAGAGCCTGTCGAGATAGATGATGCAGACCTTCTTTCATCCCCTGCCCAGTCCGAGGATAGGTCACGATTCATGTTTTGACGTCACATGAATAACCTACGCATTGGATCCACCAAGGCCTACAAGAAGGATCGCTCGCAAACTCCAATACGTGAATCATCAATAAATATCCCCAACAGCAGACGTGACGACCTCAATGGAAACAACAGCAGAAGTCTCAAACGAGATTCCAAATCCCTTCCAAGAAAAATGCCGCACGCTTGCCACTCGTTCAACGACAATTACAGTATGGCCAAGAGCATTGAGAACATTGGCTTTGAATACTCCAAGGTCTCTCTGAGTCTCAATAAAAAGCGCGGGTGAAAAAGTCGCCGGCGTGTCGTCAAACAATCCCGCAGGGGGAGAGCATACCTATTTGGATTTTTACTTCCGTCAACGTGGGTGTTACACGTGCACCACGCGTCGACGCCCGCTGTCGAAGGAGGACGATACCAGCACATTGCAACTCATATCAAACACGGGGAGCATGGCGCAGTGCGGAGAGCCTTCCAAGTCAATGACGGACGGATTCGCGGCGCGTCGGGAACCATCTCCTTCCTCCAACGAAGAAGACAACCTGCACGGGGAGGGGATTATTCACCCAGACAATTTTTATAGAAATGGTCAACAATGATCGCTGTCAAGAAAACGATGGTCGATGAGCGGTGGCCTGAGCGATGAAGATCATCTGTCGATCGCCGCGAATCAACTCGCGGAGAAGGCGTCGGCAAAACTGGGCATCGCAAGGAGCAGCGCGTATGTTACCGACAATCAAATTGTGGAACGCGAGCACTTGACGTCCCTGTTTTTCATTGAGGATGAAGATGGCAAGCCAGTAACGGAACACTCCGGCAAACTACTATCGTCTGCCAAAATAATGGACGAGTTGGATTCCGATGCCTTCGGCGATCCCAACTACGACGGCTGCGCCTGCAGATCAACAACTTTGCTGATGAGAGTCGTCGCAACGACACGCCGCACATGACCACGTAGCGCTGTCCAAGCTGGAGAACGATGAGATCAACGGCACCGTATCCAGAGAGTTAGAAATCGATTTGGAATGGGAGGAGGAGGATGACGAAGGTACCGTAGCGACCGCTCCGCCAAAGATTCGGATGACGGAGGCATTCCACTTCGAAGTTCTGGACCAGCCACGTTGTCCATCGAGCGATTTCGTAGCGAAGGCGTTGAGAAGGAGACACCCAGAAAGATTCTTTGCCAGATTTGAGAGTACGAGGAGGATGACGTTGATTACAAACTCACGTTAGTGGTTACGTTCAAGAGCACTTACGTATCGTGGGAGATCTGCAAGAGCGATGAGCTGGATCTGACGCGATGTCAGTTCGAGACGATCGTTCGGCACGACCCTCCGCTGAAAGAGGAAGAATAGCCGGAACCGGGGCAAGAGAAGAGCACGCTGACGACGGAAACTGATGTAGAAACTACAAGTATTGATATCGTGGACAAGTTGGAGGCTGATATCAACGACAATGACTCGATGGCAGGCGTTCACATGCCCGACGCCGTCTACATCAAGAACGTATCCCTTTATAGCATTGACGCTTCCTCCGCCACTTCCTCTGCCAGTAGCCGTCCCACATCCCATTCCACAACCTCTTAAGTTGTCCAATCCAGAAGGAATGGAAGTCTCTACCCCGACCGCAACGAGAATGATGACTTCTCTGAACTCCTCTCGGTAGCGAGCTGAGTCAATTCCACCATCGCATTGCCCTCTATCACGTACATCAGGATCAAAAAGGAGCACTTCGAGTGTGAGATTGGCTTATCCCTCATTGAGAAGAATGGAGTTGTGGCGGAGATGAGCAATAGCGATTGTTTTTGGAGACGCAGATCGTAGAGGGGTGCAAAATATTGGCGATTAATGGGCAGTGTGTCAGGAGACCACGGAACATCATGAGAATATTTAAGGATCTGACCAGGAAGGAACGATCATGGCGTCAGACTGTCCCTCGCCGCCAGGAGCCGTGTTTGTGGGGAAGAAGCACTGGTCAAAAGGGTTTCGGAGGAAGGCCGATCCTGATTTACAGGACATTGCCTCTCAGACAATCAACGGCGCATATCCAAAGGACAGTATCCTTTTGAATTTTGAAGGAGTTCCCACCCATGACTTTGACGTTGCCGCACGATCCTTGGGACGATCCTAATCCATCGTGTCCATGCTCGTGTTCTCCCTCTCTGGCTTTTGGAATAACATCGTAGAATTCATCATTGACGAGAAGTACAAATGTTGGTGGAAGAAGGATTCGGTTTGCGTGTTGCTCTGGGGGGATGAGGACTGAGCTCCCATCACGCTCAAGTTCGACAAACACAGGGGAACGATGAGAACGAAGTTGATTTAAAGTCATGAACATTATCATTGACATGGTGATGAAGTTGTTGACAGGGAGCATTAGTGCGTATCGAAAAGAGCCCAAGGAGAAGGTGCAGGACTCCAGTCAGGACTTGAGCGTGTCAGTGTCAGGGAAGATGAAGATGAAGAACCATTTGGATGTGTATTGGAGCGCATTGATCAAATTGGACTAGATGAGGGACAATGACATGTTGCCGGGGAAGGATTACAAGGCGTGGAGGCATGTGCTGGCGCAGGTGGCGATTCTAACTGCTAAGTGAAGAGAGTCTAACAACGGAACTCAAGATGGTAGGCCTTTGTTTCTTGGAGGAAGTTATCTTGGGATGGCTTGATGAATTGTTCAGTGTTCACGTAAAGAGAGTCCAACTATGGGACTCTAGATGAATGGCGTTTGTTCCTTTTGGAAGGTCATCCAGCCTAATCGAGCGAGGAGATGACTTGATGAATTCATCAGTGTTTTGCAGAATGTTATTGCGTAATCTCAAGCGAAAGAAAAATATCTTTGAAGAGTATTGGAACCCGAGTCAAGTAATTGCTCCCAAATTAAAATTGTTGTAGAGTATCGGCACCCACATGAAACGCGAGGTACTGTGGCATCTCCGGCATTTCCTTGACTTGGTCCCGCAAGTGGTATCGCAACCCGCACGCCCTCTAACAGCGCCTACAATTCCCGTAAACGAGACTTCTTGGAGGATTCAGTCATTTTGTCGGGATTTTGCCGCTTCGAATCCCTTCGTAGAATCCTCAACGACGAGGTTTCGATTTGTGTCGACCCAGAAGATGGATCACGGCTGATGCAAATATTTGATACCAACAGGCGAAACGTAAACTTGTTAATTGACGACAAGACGCACCAAAACCAGTTCAAAATAATCTCACCACCTGCAAAGCTTGTCAATTATGCAAAGATTGTGCCAACAATCGGAGGGATGCTTTGACTTAGAGCCCAATATGGGGAATTCTCTCACCACGGCGCGGCGGCTAGCTTAATCGAGGAAACGGCGATGAAGAGCATCAGAGGTGGAATTCATGCCTAGGGCGGTGCTCATGTGTTAGGAGGGGCCCAAAGCCACAGATTCCTAGGGGAACTTTGCCCAGCACCTTGAAATGGAAATCGTTTGAGCCACGTGAAGATCCAACAATATCAGAGACATCGACAACTAGATGCGAGCCCAAAGAGTCAAGCAATATTTTGATGAAGAACAAAACAAGAACTATCTAACATCCTCAGCGGCTGACTAGTCAGATGGGGACGAATCCTTGAACTAGCCAGTCAACCAACCTCACATACGAGCTCAATAAAAGGAAACTGCTGTGGTATACAAGTACGCCGAAAAGAGACCAATGACGACCAAGGACCAAGAAAAAAAACAAAAACCAAGAAAAGAATTGATTTGCAGTATGATAACATCGCTGCTTTGAGGGCATGTACCCGAGCTCTCGGAAGAATCAATTGGCAGTTTGTACAGGGAACTTGCAGTCTAACAACAATACTGCTTTTTGGGACACGGAGATGGGCTCTCAGAATAATCACTTCGGCGGCTTGTATCGGACACTTGGAGTTTGGCAACAATACTGCTTTTGGGACACAGATATAGGCTCTCAGAATAATCAATTCGGTAACTTGCATGTGTCCCGACAAAGAATAAACAAAAACCAAACATAAAAAAATGCAGAATATTGATGACGACCGATGACATCCGATGGCCAAGGACAAAAACAAAGAAAATAATTGATTTGCAGTATGATCACATCGCTGCGTTTGGCAAAAACAGACAGAGTGCAAACAAGACAGAGAGGGACGAGAGCTGCCAGATCGATCCAGAGCTGATTCAGTCTGATCAGTTGAGATCCGTGCTTGAGAGGGACCTCACAAAGGGCAAAATAAAACCACCTTCTTCTTCCTGCGGTTTGTCCTGCCCTCAGTAATGGCCCAATATTCCCCATCCAAAGTACATTCCAACTCTTTCCTAACTTCATTTGAAATGTACATGGACCTGTTTCTTGCCTCGTCAACTCGGACTCTCTTGGTATGCTGTGATGCGTCGCGATATTTCTTAGACCACTCCGAATTCACGCCAAGAAGCTCAACCCTCATTTCCTCCTCTGCGAGATCCTGAGGAAGACAACTCCAGTTTTGTAAGGCTTTAACAGGCTTTGGGAACCGACGCTTGGTTGGCTTAGCAGCCGAGTGTTGTTTCCTAGAGATGCGATTTGAGAGACGATGATTGGCTGACTTGGTAGAGACGTAAGATGATTCGCGAAGAATAGAGTGACAGTTCTTAGTGATACCACAACGACTGCTTACCTCAGAGTCCAAGTGATGCTGCACACCGCTCTCGGAGAAGACGGGAGCTTCGAGGCGTATGGCGTAACGGTTGCGGATCCTCTCTGAAGAGCGACTTCCGCGTTTGACAGGGCTTGACACAGCCTTGTCGTGCACAGTTGTGGCTTTCGAATATCGGGACCGAGTGTGGTAGCGATGAGGAGGGCTCTGGGAAGGCGTGCTGGTGTGGGCGACAGACATGATGGTTGATAGATGAAGCTGGATATGATATTGTTTCGACGTGTTCGTAAATTTATGAAGAATTCATTTGGGTGCATTTACATCGATTGGGTGCGTCGATTGGCTGCATCTCATTGAATTCTATGTCAGTTCAAAATTGGCGTGGAGGCATCTTCAAAATTGACGTGGAAGCAACTTCTTGTGAACGCCTGCCCAAAACAATTGACGCGATTTCCAGTTGGGTACTGCGAGATGGTAGAAGAATGTATGATACATAGGCCCACACATGAAACATGCCTGACAATCGTGCCTACTCAATATTGTGCAGCTTTTTCCACATGAATCTATCAATCTCTGTCTATTTTTATCTATCTGCGCAAGCTGTGCGCACGATCAATCACGGCATGATAGAGTGCATTCACAAGCAACACCAATAAGTACATACATACTTTGAAATGGGGCGGTCTGTTTCTGGCCAACGTTAAAGGGTACATCGTCCGTAGTAGGTGTTGATGATACTGACCAACCATTATGTTGGATAATGCAATAGAGCTAGTAGGTGTCGCAACGCATATTCCTGCCGCCGAACCAAACTTGGCGCTATCCTTGAAGCTATTGTTCGAGCTGTTCAAGATGACTGGCACCTCGAAGCGAATCGCCGCCATTGGAGACGCTGAGAAATCTCCCAGCACGACCGAGACGCCGGATCTTAGAACGCAATCATCAGAACCTACCGAGATATCCTCCTTGTCCGCGTCCTTGTAATTGTGAGAGTATGTTTGGTTTTGCGTCTACTCGTTTGCATAGTTTATTTCACTTTAACTAAACTGCCCTAATGTGTAGTTCCAACAAAGATTGCAGCTGTTGAAGCGTTTTTGTGTGATACTTACTGAACGGGTGGTGTGATGGGATTCAAATGATACGTCTTTACAGTATCACAAGTGTTATATTATCTCCTTATCTTCCACAATCTCAGAGGAAGCAGCTCATTAAATAATCAAGTTATTTTTTGATTTACTGCTTCGGCGACTGCTGTGAAACACATCACAAATCGCTTCCATTTTCGTCCTACGTTGTCGCATTTCAAAGGAAACCACACCTGCCTTCTCCAAAATCCCATCCCCAGTCGCGCCCTCGACAACACCGGTATAATTAACCAGGAGCGTCCGTCGTCGAAACTGCACGATGGACTGCGGCGGGTACATTATTCCTCGAGGTCATTTGTAGCAGCTCCCTAGGCACGATAATCAAGTACCGTGCATGCCAGAGGAATTGCTCGTCCATTCCCTTTGGAATCCAGGCCCTTGGCGTATGTCCGTGCATTTAGCTCTGGACGGCTCCACTGCAGTGAATCCTCGACGGATATACCTCCAAACCGCTGACGTTTGCCTCAAGGACATGGACGTCGCGAATCTGGCACTGGTATAGGCCCCGAAAATCTCGCTCGCCTTTTGTCTTTGATGACTTGTTACAGTTCGAATTTCGAATACCTACACATTCTATGCGGGGCTCGTGCTCACTGGTTCCTCATCGCTGTTTGATTTCCCAACCCTTTAACGGCTTATCATCATCCACGGTCTCCTCGTTGAGCAAAATGACAGCCTCCGACGCAAGAACTTCTGTGTTCTTCCTCGTGAACCGAACCATTTTCGTCTGGTTGTATCTACTCTCGTGAAAGGGTACCACGCAAAGGAGGATGGATGATTCATAAAGAAGGCTTGAAACACAGGCTTGCGCTCATACGAAAGTAAAGAGGTATGTGCCACAAGCAAGATTGGAATGTGAATGACATTTATCTTTACGAGCATATTGAATACGCAGGCTTTCCTTTGCATGTATCAGGTGTATATGTAGCAATGAACAAAGCTATAAGAGAAAAATACCATCCCGCGTGATTGGTGAGCTTTTGTGTGATCCCAGAGAGTAAGTGGTGTCATCCGTCAGCCAGGCGCTAACACTAAAGACGAAATCTCCACTGTGGCTGGTATTCCTGATAATGAACCCCGATTTTTGATGTGGCGTGCATTGCAAATTCGCCGCTATTGAGCACAATTTGATATTTCCACGTCTATTTATGTCAAGTTCTAAATTTAAATATCTTCCAATATTCACAACATTATATACATAAAATATTATACATATATATATACACACACATACACACACATACACACACGCACACATGCACATATCCAGTGGTTCGCATTCCCCATTTGTTGGTAATTCAATTGCAGATTTATTCATTTCAGAGTAATTCCTTGCGTATAGAGAAGCCATCAATTCCTCTCCTACTGCCAATCAGGTAAACTGCACCAAAAGCTACCTCTCAGGTGTTGGTAAAGTAGACTACTTAACTCTTTCCAGCCCAAGGTTGCCATTGGGTCACCATTTTCAAACAAATGTATAAAAGAGGCGGCAAGTGTCTGTTTATTTAGGGTCCAAGGGCGCCGTACCTTTCACAAATATACTGGACAAATATTTTGATGGTTTCCCGGTAGTGGTCCTACCATTTTTGGCTAAGATTTAGACTGGTTTGGTGTTGGGCAATATATCAGGAGTAATATGAAATGGCACCCAAAATAATCTACACTTGTACCAATCCAAGTACATACCATTTACCAATGGTTAGTTGAGGATACATCTTGAGATTTTTGGGCCATCCATCCCACCAGTATTGAGTCTATAACCCCAATATGTTTGGCACAGCGATGCCTCCTACTACTCAAACTATAATGCGGAGCATTTTATATCATCTTACAATCATTATATATTACAATAAAGTACAAAGGTGTTGCTCTTAATGGTGGTGTATGGGTGTACTTTTATACCCACCATAAGCTGCCAATAGCCACATTATGATATCCCAACATAAAACCAAGGTCTCAGCATATGCACATGTAAATTGTTTGGTCTCATACAACTGCTCTGTACCACCCCCTATTATATCTATTTCTTTATGGTAGTAGCCAATAGAGTGTGGATGGGAATATAGATGACCTATATTCACCATCTGTCACATTTAAGTGGTAAATAATTGATCATTCTTCCCATTAGTGGTAGGTCTACATTTCATGGCGGGAGTGGTAGGTACATTGATACTTCTTAACAATTCAAAATGGCATAAATAGTGTACTGTCATGTATTCTAACAAGATAATATTGATGCCAATATTATTGTAGATGCTATTATTTGCGCTGTCATCACATCTCAAATGCTTCCTTAGGGGTTAATTCTCCATCTCTATTCTTGATGATATTGATGACTTGATCAAATTCTAATTCTGCTTTCAAGCATCATAAGGTATTTTGCAATTTTGTATCAAAGCTGTGCCTCCTCATTAAGCCCCATAATTCTACAATATGTATTATTGGTAGCATTCCCCTCTATTTCATCATCTGCATTATTGACAGCATCAAATGATAATTGTGAAATGGAAGTTCTAGCAGCACTAACACCCAGTTCTGGTGCATCTGATAGCGGGTTTGATCCATCCATTCCAACATGAGCATCATCCCCTGATGTGATTTGTATTTGAAGAGGGATATTTGATGTGGTAGGATTATTTGCGCTCCAAGATTGACCATTGTTTGGGATTATAGACTCATCATCTAACTATAGTTGGACAAGAGAAAAGACTGTGTTCAGCATCTAAATCAACCATAGAATTTTCAAAAAAATTTGATCCGTCACACCTAACACTCAACAGCTGGAATTCTCATAAACATTGGGAAGTTTAGCATTGCCTATTATTGTGGTTATGAACTTGCTTGTAATATCCAATAGATCCCCAGCATGGCTATTGACCTATTATTTGTCCAAATTGGGTTCTAACTTGTTCCTCATCATCAGTTTGTCCAAAAATGCCCTCCTCATCCTAGTCTGACATAGCAAGGTATTTGATTAAAAATTCATTGGATTGATGCATCTAAAAATTATAGAACCTTTTCTGTGGAGATGATGTAAGTATGTATTGGGTTTGGTGGATCCCATTTTCTTGAAATGTTGCCAAAAAGTTGTCTCTAGTCCGGAAAGGGTGTAAGAAGTGAGACAATACATAGCCAGTCTCACTGTAGTTTCTATTGTCTATTGCTACTTGATTTGATTAGTCTGTCCTCTATCACCAATCCAGCAAACACAACCATAATTCTTCTGATGCATGATATGCACCTTTACACCATAGCCATGTACGTTCCCATGAATAAAAAGGCAGCTCACCCAACACACTCCCTCACCGAGTGTATGCAACCCTTTGGTGGGAATTGTGTGTTTGATGTACCAGGCCTCTTGCTTACCTTGAGCAGAGCTTTCCCTCTCTATTCTTTCCAGAACCCATCATTGTAATCATTGTTACAGTTATGAGCTTGCTTCTCATGGCCCCAAAAAGTGTTTCATGTATGGGCTTGCTGCTAACATCTATGAACATATACTTGGTGGGACAGTCTGTATTTTTTACAGATCAATCATTCCCCATGTCTTTCACAAAAAAAGATCTTCAACTTGATGTGCGTCTTTTTTACTCTATAACTTAACTTTCACTTTGAGAAGTTATGCTGATTTGTTGTCTTAAAAATCTCCAAGTTATCTCCCAAATATCCCTGGACCTCTAAGAAATTGTAGGTACAGTATGGTTTTAGTATAAACTGATCCATGCTCACAACTTTGGACTCCGCTGAACTCCCCGTGTTAGTTGTATGCTTAGAGGAGTAATTCAATACATCTCCCCTTCTGATGCATATCATCTCACCAACATGTCCTCTCACGTCAGGATAGATGTTATGTGATCCATCAATTCACCACTTAATAATTGACAACTCCTTCACGGTGGTTTTACAGGTATTGGCTTATTTATGGCCGTGGTTCTCAAGTGTTGTGTTTCCTTAGAACTAGCGAATCTTGATGCCCCCTATTGATACTAACTGTAGCTACTACAAACGCTATGTCGTATTGTAGGTTCAGTTTGTAAAGATTTTACAGGAGTTGTACTTAAGTATCTGATAGGCATTGCAGTTTAATCTTAAGATTTAGTCATGAGATAGTCACTTTATTGT
>JAZGVQ010000061.1:0-16009 GCA_037356215.1 Thalassiosira gravida | reverse complement strand
AAATGATGAGCCCCCTGCTCTAGAACTACTGAGTAGATCATACAAGTTATTAACAGGAGATGTTAATACATGTAAGGTAAAAAGTCATTACTAGGCAAATGATCATTGAATTGGGAAAAACCACTCTAAATTGTTTGTATTGACTGAAGATCTTATATTTTCTTTGATACTCCCCCCTAAAGACACTCAGACCAAAATATACCAGGGGGGTGGTATAGTTTATGGCACTCAACTGTATGATATTTCAGGATTTTGATCAGTCACTCACAGTTGGCAGGTCTGATCTATGATAACCCTCCACCCACACAATGGTATTGTTTACAAAGCTGTGGAACAACCAATGATTCCTAGGCCCTTTGACAATATCACGGTAGTCATCTTAGAAAATAAATCATTTCCTACTATGTGCTGACCATTGAATAAGAACAAGAAAGCTTCTTTCAGTGATGGCTTCAATGTTACAGGTCATAGATTTTTTGCAACCAGCAAGTCTGTATACATGTGCCTACTTTTCCAATCCCCAAAAAATCTGCATAGATATTTATATCATTTTTAGGATAATTATGGTTTAGGTACCAGAGACCCCAAATTGTCCCCAAATAACTCAAAATAAGTGCATTAAAATGTTTAATCAAGTCTATTGGTTTGTTGGGTGGATGTTTTAAAATATTAATCTTGTACCAAATTTGGTGCTCAGTGTATTGTAGTTGATACTTTGTGTGATGATACCTTAGGTATGATACCCAAGGTATTAATTAGTTGTACCAGTAGATACCTCATTCAAACGCCACACTTTAGCAAGGTACAGAATATTTTTCACATTAAACCACATGGTAAGTAACAGAGTTTGGGTATAGCCTTTTTGAGTCACTACATGTTTTAGATGAGTCCATAGATATGTAATTACATTATACTTCTGATAAAACTATATGCACATATTTACAGGGTTTCTAGTTATACCCAGAGTCCTGTTCAATATGAATGATCTTTGGAAGATTGACATTCCTACACTATGCACTCCTGGAATATGGAAATTTTGTAGTAATATAGTAATAAAATAATTGTATTCCTCTGAGTTGACACATCAGACTCATCAACAGTGGGTGCTACTTCAATGGTAGCATGCCTATCTTCAAAATCAGCCTCCAAATTCATTCCTAAAATTTCTTTAGGGAGAATTGAGTATGGTGTCTCTGGAGCCTTATGTTTGAGATCTATATCTACATCAAAGTCTGTAGTATCCCAATCATACTTCACTTTGACTCATAATATAGGAATATTTCCCCCCTAAAATCTCTCTTGCCCAACATCATTGGTTCACAAGAGTTATATCCCTGTTTGACATAGGTAAAACCTTGATGATTTGTACCTAAACAAATTTAGCGGTCTTTAGGTTAAACCATTATACAAAAAATTGAAGTTTCCTTGACAATCTTAGAGCCAGATATGCATGTATATGGCCAGTCATATTATTATTGGTATCACAAGCATCTATGAACAAACCAAGCACAGCTCTACAATCTTTTCAAGGTCAAAAAGCTGTCAAGTTGTGACAATATCTCAATGTGAAAAATCCTCAAAGACAATGTTTTCAGTTTGTATTGCATTGATCATCAGACAAATTTATTGCACACAGTATGTCACTATTATAGCATGAAAGTATTTAAATCCCATAATATGTAATTTAAAAATATCTTGTATACTTTGTTCTTTAAATACTCAAATTCTATGCTCGACAAACTCCCACATGCTCACAAGTTGTTGTGTCATTTACTTCAATGGTTCCCATTGAATATTAACATTATCAAAAAATCTTCATCCAACATGACAAGTCAGACCAAAATTCTTGCTCTACCATAAATTATGGCTACCTTGAGAATAAACTCAGTCAGCTAATTGACTACACAAGAGACTAGAAACTCAACTGTAAATAACCTAGTATCACTGGACAAAAGTACCAGATATGATAGTCCAGTTGCAAATATAACATTGTCAACATTCAACGTAGCACACTTGTGGAAGTCATATAAAATAAAGCAATATCTTGATATACTCTGGATTAGCTCTATTTAGTTTTTGGTGGACTGTCCTCCCATCCCATTAAATAGGCTGATTTAGATCAAAAATAACTCTTGCATTGCTAGTATCAGTTACTTGGACATGATGGCTTTTTAGCTGATTTGAGTTTACCATCTTTTGAACGTTCAGTCTGTTGGATGTATAAATCTAACATATATATTGCTGGTTACAATAAGACTGCATTATAAACGGGATTTCGAAAATTTAAACTAAGATTTAAAATTCAAAAGTGGATGTTGAGGGTCAAGCCCACTTTTGCTTAAATCCTGCTGTGAACTGTAATCGATTAGAATGAAGAGTGCGTGAAAGCCCCAGTGGCACTGAATTTCAGACCAAATTTGCTGGTAAAAACCATAAAAACCCACCTCATGCACCTATCATTGCATTATGTATTATTGCAAGGCTACTATGTGAGAAGCCATTGCTTGCACCCTGAAATGCAAAGGTCTATGCTTTTTGGTGAGTAATAAATAGAATTAGTTACATCCTCCCTTAGTGCAATGGTCCCAATCACATAATAGCTGCTGCCTTCATCAGCTCTAGATAATGCATTTTGCATGAGAAAAGATTTAATGTTTGATAAAACAGATCTTCGCAAGGATAATGTGCCTCGCCAGATCACGCGAGGTAGGTCGCCAAAAGTGCGGGATAGGAGGTGACAGATCTTCTCGAAGGTATCAAATGCATGGTGGGTGATGGGAATACTAGGATATCATCTAGACAAACACAGCAGATGTTGAACTTGCTATAAGTAGGATGATTACACCGATCACACATTACACCCAATTCATTAACATTCGTAGCGTCCTTCCTCTTTTGCATACTTTGTAAAACCAACAACATCTTTTGTCTCAGAAAATGATAAAATTTTATCAAATGTTGGCTTCCCTTCCTTGATCAATTCCAATGATTCCTGCATTGCTTTTATCGATGCACTCAACAACGTCAGAGGATACGCCGCCATTGTATATCCCATCTTTTGTAATTCCGCAGGAGGTAGAATTGGTGTCGAGCCATACTCGAGCATGTTTGCTAGTTTGGGTCCAGTTACCCGCTGGCAATACTCTTCCATTTGGTCAACGGATTGTGGCGCCTCCAAAAACGTCATGTCGCAACCAGCTTCACGGAATGCAACGCACCTCTGGATTGCGTCCTCTACCATTGTTATTTGCATTCATTTTTATCGATGAGATCCACATAATTGGAATAGGAACACATATTGAAATGAAGCAAACAAAAAAGCTCACCAAATCCATCAGTGGCGAGGGAATCTGTTCTCGCTAAGATTAAAGGTCCCGTTCCTTTTCCAAATAGTGCTTCATACTCATTTCTGAAGTTTGGAACATAAGTATTATCAATAATTTTTCATGTGTGACATTTGCTCCTCAAAAATATCAATCCAGCAATACTATCAACATTGATCACTTCATTCTCACCTGGCATCACATGCTGCTTGGACTCGTTTCACAGCCTCAGTAAATGGAACAACAGACTTTCCAGCTACATGTCCGCACCGTTTGGGAGCAACTTGATCTTCAATCATCATCCCTGCCATACCAGCTCTAGCGTAGCCAAACACGGTTCGTTTCACGTTTATTGCATTTCCATATCCAGTGTCACCATCGGCAATGCACGGTATGGCAATTGGTGGAGTATCACTTTGATCTGCTTCTCCATACTTGGCATTTTCCAAAGCTGCACTGGAAAGCCCTTCTGCTACAGAGTTAGCAGCGGACATCATCTCGTTAAATGATACCAGCTGAGTATCAGGATATCCATTGGCGCCACTGACGCCAAATCCTGTCATGAAGGTGGTATCATTTAACGAGATGATGTCCGCTGCTAACTCTGTAGCAGAAGGGCNCGATCTCGCGGTTAATCCATCGTAGCAACATGGCAAGAGTAAAATGGGTGCTTCACCACTGTCTGTGGCTTCAAGGAGGCGCCGCAGTCTTTCTGGTGGAGGACATCCGAATGAAATGGTAGGTATCGTTTGCAGTAGAATCGCTGCAGTTAGCATAAGCACTACAGAAGTTGTTGTCATGGTCATCATCATCATCTTATTTCTCCTTCTCATATGATGATGTTGTGACTGTGTTGGTGATCGGATGTTGGAGCCTGTTGGAGCCCTCTCCCGCCAAAAGATCTAAGAGAAATGTTCCAATATTGGATATTTTGAATGTATCCATTCACTTTCCGCACTTACTTGTTTACTTGACATAACATAGGAATTCATATATTCTACATAGAACAGGTCTGGCCGCACGTCACCGCAACAACCCCAACGTCTTCAAGCTTGGCAATGGTGACAACTTCGTTTATTACGGCAATTTTGGGTTGGAGGTGTGTAATGAGTAATGGATCGTGATAGCGGCAATAACAGCCGAATGACTGGGTGCCCAGAGATTATGCAGACTTAACAGTGATTGTCCCCAGAGTAGCAAGTCCGTGCCCCAAGTCTAAATATACGTTACTGTAATTCTCGTCAGTGAAGAGAGTCGATTGATGCCGTCTGTATTTAACTCGTGGATGAGTATTTCCGCCGCAACTCTAACTCACGTTATTCTTCACTCTTCACCCGTCCTTTTTTCTTTGCAGTTGATTAGACAAAAACACAATGACGGTCAAGAGGCGTAATCACGGAAGGAATAAGCACGGGCGTGGACACGTCAAGCGCGTCAGATGTGCATCGACTGGAAAGGCCATTCCTAAGGATAAGGCAATCAAGCGATTCATTGTCCGTAATATTGTTGATGCCTCATCATTGAGAGATATTAAAGAGGCCTCTGCCTACCAGGAGTACCAACTTCCCAAGCTTTACCTCAAGATGTACTACTGCGTCGAAGCCGCAGTGCATCAGCGTATTGTGCGTGGTCGCTCCAGGGAGGCCCGCAGAATCCGCACTCCCCCAGAGAGGAAGTTTGTGCGCAAGAACTAAACTGAATAGTTGAAATAAGTACAATAAACAATGGTTGTATTCATCATTTCCTGACTCTCATGAGTACCGTTGGAAACGCTTTATTTATGAACGTTGTCACACAGTGTTAATTTGGTGTCATGGATGAAAGGTTAGACATATCCATCCCATTTATCGAGAATGAGAAACACATTCCGAGTGCGCAGAATAAGTGACCATGACCGTGACAGTACAAATTTTCTTGACGTGCCCCAAGTAGTGGATGTACAATGATGTCACTTTGTTTAAGATAAATACAGTGTTACTTTTATCTAGTCAACATGTCGATCAGGCCTCTTCGTTTTCATTGAGGTTGGCTTCAATTTTGTCCAAGGGAAACCAAAGCGGGGGTCTGGTACACGGAGTGGCCCCTCTCTGTGCCAAACGAACTTCGAACCTGTCTTTTCGCAACAGCTACGGTTGTAGTATCCTTCCTTTTCTCTGTAAACATCTCTTACCCCTCCAGACCGCTTTCCACCAGATTTCAAGGCATGAAACAGTGGTCCTGGTATAATACGGAAATCGAGTGAAACACGAGTAAAGTCTGTATGATTTTCAGGCGTCCAATGAGCACACACAGCACCGGCAAAATGCTTCACAATTCCATATTCGGCTTCAATTGGGTGCCAGTCTTCACTACCCGGTCGGCTCTCTAAGAAGAGAGAAGCGGATCCTTCAATTTTTGTCAAGGGAATATAAAACTGGGAAATCCAATCGTCGAAAAGCATGAGTTTGATATGCAAATAAGACAGAAGAATCGAACGATAAAACGATTCACACATATCAATCAACAGGAACCAGTCTTACATTCATCGAGCAAGGGTGATGGCCATAAGCAGAATCAGCATGTGGTCCAATGCTGAAGTCTCCTGGACGGACAACTCGCACACATGGAAATGATTGATAGTAAACTTCATTAATAGGCTGATCTGACAGTGACGCCACAAATGGGCAACATACCGAACGCACAAAATCATCATACGCTTTTTGGAAATGATGGTGATCGCTTGCGAAGGCAAACAACAATTCATCTTTGAAGTTGGGTTTCGCACACTCATGAAGTTGAGACAGGTCAAAATCGGTTGGTAAACTGCATGATTCGAGGAACTTCTCACGGAGATTGAATGTGAGTGTATCAAAGTCAAACATTCCTTCCCCAGAATAATTGTTGGTGAACTCGGCCATAGTTTCCTCATAAACTGATGTCCCAGTTGCCTCTTGAATTGCGTCCAGAGCATCTTCCCTCCGCTTGGTTGCCTTACGTAGCTGTGGTTCAATCACAGCACGCAATGCGATTGGGAAAGGATTGTATGATATGCTTGATGATTTTTCTGTTGCTGCCGATAAAGCTGCCCCAAACCATTTTGGATTGATCCCATTCTTCTTCAATGTTTGGGATTTATCGCCAAGTGTCTTTGTCTTCTCTCCCCCACACTCATCTGCTCGTATACTACGAATGATGTCCGTTGTGCTTAGTCGTGAATAGTATTCAATTTCTTGGAACTTGCCTTCATCTATTGCTACTTGAAAGAACTCCCTTTGTCTATCCTTGTCCTTTGGATCAGCAAATCCATGCACCACCAAATCAATTCCCCATTCATGCATGAACTCTTTCGTAACAACCAATGGACAAGGACATACCACGTCGTCTACTACTTTCAACGATTTCACTATTGCAGTGCGGTCCTTTTCTGAGACTATTGGAAGACGCTTGTACCCACTTGCGTCATTGTCCCCTGTCACTCCTATGATGACTCGATCGCCAAGGGCCGCACATTGCTCGATGGCGTGGAGATGGCCTACATGGAAGAGGTCGAAAACACCGTCCATATATACGGTGCGCCCGATCCTTAGATCTTCGATTTGAGGTTCTATTTCTATTGGTAGCAATTCATTGCAATCCGCAACAACAGATTCGTGCCTAGTATCGGGTAAGATTCCTGACTTTTTCAATTGCTCCACCTCGCGTTCATTCTGGGATTTCAAGTAGCCAAACAGAGCAGATTTGTCGTGTAGGGTATGCCGCCTTTTTACTCTTGACACAGGTTGCATTGGCAGATAATGGTCATCAGATAAGGGAGTCTTGATATTTTGAGTCCACTGCCCTCCAGCTGACACAAGCGGTGGAAGATTTGATCGTGATTTTGTATTTGTGTTATGCTCGTTACCGTCGTTTCGAGGCGGCTCACTTTCCCCATTCTTCCCCAATGAAGATTTTTGCGCATGACTCATACTCTGATAATAAACCTCAAGACAATCACCTCCAAATGCTCTTTTTAATAGCCAAACAGGCGTATTAGGAGAGGAGAGTCCGACAACAGGGCCCATTTTCAGGTTATTGATTGTGGGAAACAGTTCCTGGTTACGATAAACTTCTTTCGGCCACAACTCTATTGCTTTGCGTGTGTTAAAATGCCAAATTGGACATGGCAGCTCAAGTTGTTGGCTGTCATCGGAAACATTCTCCTTAATTGCAGTTGATGGATTGTTCGATGGCAAAATTTCTCCTTGGGAATGTAGTGCATTAACAATTGTGTCCACAATTTTTTTTACATATTCATCGCTCTGATTTCCCCCATTCTTCTTCACTCCAATCACGTCAATCAGCTCTTCCATAGTACCATACTTTCTTATGACAAAAATATCTAGGAACACGTTGGAGCATGCTTTTATTCGCACTTTGTCTCCGCCTTCCCATGGTCTGACGGAATAATGATAGCCTGCGCCAAGGATAGAAGGCAGTTGAGACTTCGCCCGTTCGTACATGCCTCCGTCGACTGATTCCAGAATCGCAAGATCGATATCGTCATCGCAAAATAAAATGGAGTGTTGTCGAACAGCGCCTAATAAAGAACCACCAGTCAAAATGTAAGGGATGTCAAGTTGTTTGAGACCACCCGTGACAGCCTCCAGTAAAGAATAGAGAGCATCTACCTGGCGTCTGCTTAGCTATCAGCAAATAAAGATGTGCGCATGGACAGAAAGAAACCCATATGAGTATTGAAGAAGAGAAGATATAAACAAGAAAATAAACAAACATCGGGAATGTTCTGCAATCATTTGCAATCACTGCTTACCAAAGTTGGTTCAGGCCCCAGCTTAGGGGCCTTCTTTCTTCCCTCAGATGGCACACTAATGCATTCTCTATCTGAGAATGATGAAGATGGAGATTTGGAGGTGTTGGGTGCCATTGTTGAACAATGCAATGTGTAGAGCTTGATTCCGTGGCGTAATAGGAAAGGGACGAGAACAAAGAGAGGGAGAGAAACAGCTATTGTACTGTACCATACCGTACGAACTGGCGATGCGAGTGGTGACTGGTGGTGATGGGTGAGGGATCCATCCAATATTAGTGGAAAAAGGGGGGTATGTTTGTTCGTCGTGGTGCCGTGCCGTGGTGCCGTGAGGCAACATATCTCCCGCCATTTTTTTAGGTACCATATTTTAGGTGAGGCAACATATCTCCCGCCATTTTTTTAGGTACCATATTTTAGGTACCGTATGTAGGTACATAGCTAAGTGTGGTTCCGGAAGTTGTGAAGTTGTGTAAAAGGTACAGCGTTGGTATTAGGTAGGTACCTAAATGTACATACGATAGATAGATACTTACTGTGCCCAGGTCCGTGCCCAGGTTCATGCCAAGTCTGTGACATAACCACTTACTGTGCCCAGGTCCGTGCCCAGGTTCATGCCAAGTCTGTGACATAACCATTCTGTCCCGTGCCTGTGCACTTTTATTAGATCATTGTGTACATTATGTACTAAGTATGGTCCCATGCCATGTGCATGCCATGACCGTGTCTGTGAAATCTTCCAAAGATGACTGCCAGGATCTTCTGATCCTGGCGACAAAAGAAAATTTTTTTCCTTCTCTCTAGCTACCACTAAGTAAACCTACATACCTCAGATGAGGCATTTTTTGCCATAATTCTTGGTTCATGAAAATAGGAAGAGCTAACATAGGTAAATCACCATATATCATTATTTGATACTTGAGAGCACCAAAGCACTAACAATTAAGTTCATTCTTCCCCCTTTTACCTTTCAGATATTAGTGAGTGATATTTTTTCGAACTTTCACTATTTTTTAGGTGAACTTTGATGAGGTACACTTTGGCTGGAAAAATCTGTTTTTTGAGGGTAGGGGGGAAGTGCTGGCGAAATTTTGAGGTGGTCAACTGGCTGGATTTTCTTATGGCCTGCCGGAGGTGCTGCCAATTTTTTGAGTGGTCAATTGGCTGGATTTTCTTATGGCCTGCCGGAGGTGCTGCCAATTTTTTGAAATGTCTGACTCACCACATTATTTTTCTCTTTCTCCTATTTTTCAGAAATCATTTATTCAAACACGTTTGAGTGAGTTAGATTTTAGAAACTTGGCAGAGACTTTTTATCTTATGGTCTTTGGTATCAATTGTATTGCATTATTTCTTTGTTTAGTCATGACGCCGGATGAAGAAAAATTTGTTGCTAAAATTGATGCAATCTGCGAAGAATGTCAAGATGATCTCGATGCAATGAATAATTTTTATAAATTGAAGTGGGGACGATTTTTAGGGAATGGACATAGCGATGTTGATTGGAAGACTCAGTATATTAGGGATATAGATGAGTTGTATAGTACGTCATGCCCACTCTGCTGTTTTGGGCATACAGATGGGATGATATTGCCCGGTGAATGCATCTTTATTTTATTATTGCGTTGTTGATCATTTTTTGCTATTCTATTACACTTCATCAGACATGCCCAGCAAGAGAACCAAAAGCTCTACCTTGGAGTGTGAGGAAGAGAAAAAGAAGACTCCCAAGATCACCCCCCAGATGTCCTCTCCTGCACGCACCACGACCAACACATCCACAACCCCTCCACCTGCCACGCCTGTACCGGCCACTACCAACACACCCACAAGGCCTCCACGCCCCACGACTGCCGCCAATCCCTACACTTCTCCGCACCCTGCAGGCGCCGCTGCCAACACACCCACTACCACTCCACGTGCCACAACTGCCGCCAATCCCTACACTTCTCCGCGCCCTGCAGGCCCCACTGCCAACACACCCACTACCACTCCACGTGCCACAACTGCCGCCAATTCCTACACTGCTCCATCTCCTGCACACGCCACTACCAACGCACCAACTACCCCTCCGCGTGGTACAACCTCTGGAAAGTTCCATCTGTCTCCAATTCAGTTGGCTGCCGTTGACGTCCGTAAAAATAGGGGAACAGCACTTCAAGATCTTCTGAGGACCATGGATCGTGGAAAGCTTCTGTACACGAGGTTTAAAAATGCCAAGATGGCATACAAGATTTGTACGAAGCACGAAGACAAATTGAGGAAGAAGGTTGAAGGATATGATCAGGCCATTGATGTTATGGAACAGATCGATACAACGTTGCATGCATCCAAGACTGAGGGTACGCAGAGGTTTACAGTGAAGTTGAATACAGCCATCAAGTCTGAGACCTTTTCCGATGACAATGAAGAGGAGATGGCAAACCATGTAGTGACCGGCGATGTAAAGACAACTGGGGAGAAACCTGCTGATGGCGGGAATGCCAAGGCCGGGATGAAGACAACTGGGGAGGAAGCTGCTGATTATGAAAAGCCCAATGGCGGGAAGCCTACTGGCAAGGAGGGGGGTGATGCAGACGTCAGTAAGAATTGAGGAGTGAAATTGAAGTTGACTGAACTCTTTTTTGAATTGAAAAATTTGTTATTTTTTTGTCAGGACGGTTGACGAATAATGAACTAATGTCATGTTGCTTCAGAGGTTATAGTAAGCTTAATGGAATGAAGACCATTGAGTGCCTTTTTGATGACAACATCATTGACACTGTCTATGTACACTATCATGTTATCGAGGAGGATCAAATGTTTGACTGTCATGAGCCATACGATATGATAAAATTGGAGAGGATCAGGAGGGATGGTTTAAATGAGCTTTATTATCAAATGATCATGGAAACCCCAGGCAGAGATTCATTCTTGACCAGGCGTTAACACAAAATGTGCATTATTTTGCATCTCACCCATACATTGTTTGGTGTCAATTGTTTTACCTAAATACAGTTGCTTAATTTAGATATCAACAACAATTATGCCCAGGCGAGTACAAACCCCAGAAGAAAAAGAAATTGCGAGACAGCGCAGAACTGACGCAGAGAGAGAACGAAGGCAGGCCATAAGGGTGCATCAACCAGCTGTCCATGCCCAAAATAATGCACAACGTCGGGCTAACCAGGAGCAACAAAGAACTCAACGTAAGAGGGTACGAGTTAATCACCCAGAAGTCCATGCTCAAATTAATGCACAACGAAGAACTCAACGTGAGAATGTGCGAGTTAATCACCCAGAAGTCCATGCTCAAATCAATGCACAACGAAGGGCTAACCAGGAGCAAGTGCGAGTCAATCAACCAGAAGTCCATGCTCAGAATCTTGCTCAAAGACGGTCACAATACCGCTACATGCCTCTTCAGGAATATGCTGAGTTGTGTGATAATAGGCGGGTAGCATACGAAAACATGAACCAGCAGGAAAGGGATGTGCTTCTACAAAATAGGAGACAGAGGTACACCAATATGTCACAGGTGGATAGGCTAATTCATTTGGATGCAGCCCAAACCTACCAACAACAACGCCGTAGTGCATACACCCAAGAAGAGATGCAGCATGAGTTAGATGCAAATGCAACGCGAATGCAAGAGATTCAAAATCGCCGACATACTGGAAGGGAATCAGCCAACACCCCAGTTGGTTGTAGGTGCAACATGGACAATCATAATATCAGAAGTGTTGGTTATCATGACGTGGGTGGATTGGATTTGATGTGCAAATATTGCAATGCCTTGGGTTTTAAAGATGAAAATAAGGGCACCTTGGCAGAACCTCATTTTGGAGAGAGATGTTGCAGAAAGGGGAAAATTGAGTTGATCAGATACCCAGATTTGCCTCCATATCTCTTACAATTATTCAGTGAAAATAATCCAGAAGCTCGATACTTTCGAGATCATATTCGATACTTCAACTCAGGAATGGCTTTAGCATCATGCATAGTCAGTGATGCGACCGTTAACAGGTATGGTCCAGCCAGCTTCAAAGTATGTGGATTAATGCATCGCCGTTTGGGTCCTTTACTTCAGCAGGCCGGATCTACCATGCCAAATTGCATGCAAACATACTTCCATGATGCTGAATTTCAGGCCATGCACAGGGCATCAAGAGGTGGATTGGCGACAGGTTTGACTATCAGAACAAATATCTTTCGAAATTTACATCAATGTCTGACAACAGAATGTACAAATTCATATTTACAATCTTTTTTATCAGTGAATGAGTACATCATTGAAAATAATTTGGATCCCCAGGAATTTAGTATTCAATTACACGCAACGGATAAGATACCAATCGGGCATCACCCAGGTCACTATCATTTGCCATCAGCGGCTCCAGAGATAGCACTATTGAAGGATATAAATCCCCCAGTCGGTGCTCATCGAGCACTTCAGGTTGCGGTTAGAGGTCCACAACGTGTTGACGGAATAGATGATCTGAGTGCGATCCCATGCTATTCTCAGCATTATATACCACTTCAGTATGTGTTGTTCTGTCCACATGGAACGCACGGTTGGACATTTGGTATCAGGTCAAGAAATACTGAACATCTCAAGCAGGTAACATTAATGGAATGGGTGCGTTACCATTTGAGGACAAGGCCAAGTCATATAAATTATTTTCACCTGGGCCAAAAGCTATACCAGCAGTATATAGTTGATGAATTTGAAAGACACCAAACAGCAGATATGAATTGGTTTCGTAATAATCAAAAAACAATAAGAGCGGATCTTTACGATAATCTACATGCCAGGCGAGCATCCCATGCAGGGGGTAATGGACCTTTGGAAAACACAGGGAGGGTGTTAATACTGCCCGCAAGTTATACATGCAGTGATAGGTGGTATCATTGCCAATATAAAAATGCTATGGCAATAGTCAGAGTCAAGGGACCACCATCATTATTCATTACAGTCACCATGGATGTAAACTGCGACGAAGTCAAAAGGTTATTGACGCAAGGTCAAACACCATATGACAGGCCAGACATTATTTGCCAGGTCTATGAATTGAAAAAAAAAGAAATCATTAGATTGATTACCAAGGTAGGTATTTTTGGTGAATGCGATGGCCATGTTGCTGTGATTGAATTTCAGAAGAGGGGGGCTCCACACTGTCATATGCTGATATGGTTGAAAGACTTCGCGTTGACTCCACAAAATATTGATAATATTATCTCTGCGGAGTTGCCACTGCCTGATCATCCAATGTACAAAAGAGTTGTTAAGTTGATGATGCATGGACCATGTGGACCGGGATACAATACTTCTTTAGGATGTTGCAAGAACAGCAAAAATGGAATGTGTCAGAGAAATTTTCCCAAGCCTTACAATAGCAGCACAAAATTGGGAGACGGATCTTTTACGGAATACCGAAGAAGAAGCCCGTTAGAAGGGGGTCATACTGCAAAAAAATGGGTTCGACCTTTGAATGCACATGTCAAGATTGACAACTGCTGGGTCGTTCCATACCATCTTTACCTCCTAAAGAAGTTTGATTGTCACATCAATGTTGAATGTTGCCAATCGATTACATCCGTCAAGTATTTGTTTCTCTACCACTTCAAGGGAGTTGATATGGTCACAATTGAAATGAAGGATTTAGCTGACGAAATTGGTACTTTCCAGGCAAGAACTTATATTAGTGCATGTTATGCATACTGGAGATTGGCCAAAATGGATATGCATGACCTTCATCCTAAAGTTCATCAACTTCCTTTGCATCTTGAGCGTCAACAAACATGTTTCTTTCAACCAGAAGATAACATTGATGAGGTGTTGAAAAAGCAGAAATATACAATGCTGACTGAATACTTTCATGCCAATATCATCTACGGTGAGCAGGCGTGTTCTTTGAAATACGAGGACTTTTCAATTAGATTTGTATGGAACGCACAGGAGAAAATGTGGACTCCACGAGAAAAAACCACAGAAGGAACATCAGCCTATGGCCGAATGATAACAATACATCCAACAAGTGGAGATCTTTTTTATCTCAGAGTGCTCTTGAAAAATCGTGCTGGAGCTAACTCATTTGAAGATTTAAGAACGATTGGTGGCACCAAATACGATTCTAACAAAGCGGCATGTGTTGCATTAGGATTATGTGACAATGATAGCGAGTGGATAAAATGTTTGGCTGATGCATCTGAATTGTCACTGCCAAGACACATACGTAAGCTATTTTGCACAATACTCCTCCAATGCGAACCAACAAGTCCAGAATTACTCTACGATCAATTCAAGGAAGAGATGAGTGAAGATTTCTTGAAAAAGAGGGAACAGGCGCTGAATTTATCTTCGGAAGAAATCAAGGATCTCGCAATCAATGATTTACTCATTGACATTAACAATCATTTAGGGGAACGCAACAAAAACAATTCCACCTACAACTTGCCAATGCCCGATGAAACGTTGGGAAATCTTAACGTTATTGAAGACTCAAGTGAATATGATCCCAACGCAAATGAGTACTTTGAGGAACATATCAATTCATTGAACGAAGAGCAGCGCGAAATATTCAATACCATCGACGAGAATGTGAGGAGTCAGACAGGAGGACTACATAGGGTAGATGCTCCAGGTGGTTGTGGTAAGACACACCTTGCAAATCTCATATTGGCGTCAGTACGTAAACGTGGTGATATTGCATTAGCTACAGCTCTATCAGGAATTGCGGCAACAATACTTACTCTGGGGAAAACATTTCATCGCCAATTTGGAGTTCCAGTACCATGTAATAAAGATTCCAGTTCAGGCATTAAATTCGGTACTCAAGATGCAGATATGATAAGACAAGCTGCTCTAATTATGGTTGATGAAGTATCAATGATGAATTGGCGACTCCTGAACTTGCTTGATCGGTTTTTAAAGCAGCTCATGGGAAATAGCTCATTCATGGGAGACAAGTGCGTTCTCCTAATGGGCGACCTTCGCCAGTGCCCACCAGTAGTTACAGGAGGATCTCGGCCAGCCATTGTAGAAGCTTCAGTGATCAACGCTGACTCATGGCATGAATTTACAAAGCATCAGCTAACAAAAAATATGAGGGTGGAAAGAATTATAGCAATTGACTCTCGGAGGGCTCAAGTTCTCAAAGAGCATGCTAGGTGGCTCCTGGCTCTGGGAAACGGCAAGCTGACAACTGTAATACACGATGTAATCGAAATACCACAGCAGATGGTTTGCAATGATCCCATAGAACTCGAGAACAGGGTGTACAACAACTTCCATTCAAATATGACTAACAGAGAATATCTTGAGAACAGAGCAATTATGTCTTCAACCAATGACACAATTCACGAAAGGAACTACAAATTCATGGAGAAGTTACCTGGGGCATTACAAATTAGTTACAGCAGGGATAGCTGCATAGAAGAGAATGATCATACTCTATATGACGTTGAATTTTTGAATCGGGTAAATGTCTCGGGTTTACCACCGCATCGGTTGCCACTTAAAGTTGGAGCGTGTGTTATACTGATTAAAAATCTGGATGTAAAAAAGGGTCATTGCAATGGAACGAGATATATTATTCTTCAGCTGAGCAAAAGTTTGATAAAAGCACAGAAGCTTACAAAAGGGCCAAATTCGATCATACTCATACCAAGAATACCAATGATTTCGAAAGACTCTTCATTTCCAGTGCCCTTCAAGAGGGTTCAATTTCCCGTACTTGGTGCTTACTATCTCACAATAAATAGAGCTCAGGGGCAAACACTCGGTCGTGCGGGCCTGTTTCTTCCAAGAAGTGTTTTTTGTCATGGACACCTTTATGTTGGATTTGGACATTGCGGTGACCCGGATAATTTTTTTGTATATGCAGATGAGAGTGAGTTTGACAATCTGAAACAATTTTTG
>JAZGVQ010000060.1:0-16003 GCA_037356215.1 Thalassiosira gravida | reverse complement strand
GTTGTTAGCAATTGAGTGTTTGTTCACATTGCCTTTGCAGCCAAACTAACAATATTGTCTTCACTGCAGACAAAAAACCCCGACATATTGGCGGCATATTCAATAACCCTTGAATATGCCACGAATATAACGACAATTGGCTAAATCGACCTCAAAAGTTGTCTAATTCCATCTACTGCGAATATTTTTTAACCTTAACGAATATATCGCGAATATACTGGAGTTGTGGCTAATGTAGCCAATAATATTTTTTTTAATTTTCTAAATTAGTCATCATATTCAGAGAGAGTGGGGTGATGGACAGACTTCATCTTCATTTTAGTACTACATCATCTCTTTTGGATGTAAATGTATCTAATTTAGTCAACATAATCAGAACTGACACCAGGAATTGGAGGAAGGAAAGATCTTTCGAACCATCCTCAGGCTTTTGGATATGGATGGTTCCACATGGAGGCTGGCTTTCATTCGTTATTGGGATTCTCACACCTCATCAGCCATCATTGACACTTCTGATATTCTGCGACCGGTCGTGCCTATTTCACAGGTCATCTATTACGGATGACACTGCACTTTTTTCGCGCTCAACGTGGATAATGACCTAATATGTACCCTAACCCACCAAATGAAAATAAGTGACCAGGAGAAACCACCCCTACTTATGCTACCAACGCCATCACTGTTTCCCCCCTGCTCAGCGTCGACAATAACATAAAATCACACCCAGCCACAGCCACCCCCCAACATACAATAATAAAACTTGCATTGGATCAAAAGAGCAAAGTGTCTGTGATAATACCATGAACAACGTCAATGGTGTCGCCGTTGGTAGTGGCGACATTGTGAAAGATGCCAAGAAAAAGGCCAACCGTATCGCTCAGTTAAAGTGTCGACAAAAAAAACACTGGGAACAAGAAATTAAAAAACTGAATGGAAAGGAGCGGTTCAAGCCAGAAAAGGTTCGCGTTTGTATTAATACCTCGTTCAATTTGGTAACAAATATGAATAAACATATACAATGGAAGACAATGGTGCAGTTGTCTCGGCCAGGCACGGTCACGTATTATGCTAACTCGCAAAAGCCAATGGAACGGGCTGTCATTGTTCGAACTCCTGAATCATATCCCCAACAATTCGCCATCGAAGCCTCCCGTATTCAAAACAAGCACCCACCACAGAAAATACATAGGCGTGGCTTTCAGTCAGAGGGTAGTCTTGTTTTGCCAATGACAGGCCCAGTCTCCGGAGGCGATGGAAAGTATTATATATTAATACAATACATCAATTGGAACAAAGATTTATGGTGGGTGCCCGCTGAGGAAGTGAAGGAGTTAGCCCCTGCGGGTGGTAGAAAAAAAACCACTCCCAATCGATTCCATCCTGGTGAAAAGAATGAATCAAATGACAGATCGGGCAAACGTAAGAAATTGATACACTCCAGCGAAAACCACTTTATTGACAACCCTCTTAAGATAAAACAGCTGAACGAAGCAATGGAAATATCCCGGCGCGCATTAGAACAACCAGGGGTTTCTGGCCATTTGTCTTTGGCTTCACGTGCTGGACTAAATCGAATCACAGAAAGTACTTCATTGAATGTAGCCGGACTAAATCAAATCAATGGAAGTGATTCATCGAATTCATCTATTGAGGAGTTGGTCAACCTTTCCTTAACATACGAGGTACTACGTGGGTTGACGAGAGGCAAAATTCCATTTTTACATCAAGTGCAACAAACTAATGACACCGATGTGTACTTGAATGCTCTTGCAACAAGGGCGCTTGAACTCGGGGAGGAAGAGCAGAAGAAAACATGTCATCTTAAGGTGGAGAGAAGGAAGTGTCAAGAAAAAGGGTGCACAAAACAAGCTCACGCTTGCAATAATTTTACCTATTGCTCAACACATAACAAGTCCCCACGGAAGATGTGTGTGGTTTGCGAGAAGAATTACAGTCGACGGAAAGGGGGCTTGTGTGACACCTGCTCTGTGGTTAAAACAAAAGCGTTCTGTGTGACCTGCACGAAAAATGGATTTAAACGCGTGCCACGGAAAATTGGTGGGTTGTGTACTGTATGCATAAAAAATGGGGTGAAAATCGAAAAGAAATGCACAAAATGCAACACAGGCAACCAAAGACATAAGGGTGGTATTTGTCAAGCATGCTTCAAAAAAGGTTCATTGCCGGGAAAGATTGCATAAATATATAATTGGGGGGGGGGGGGTGGTTGGGGGTGACAGGTCAATTACAGGTGGGAGAATCTCGGTGTATTCATTGGTCTGTGGACAGGCACCGTGGAAGATTGCATGGATATATACTTGGGGGGAGGGGGGGGTGACATGTTAATTATATTAACTTGTAACTTGAATTAACACACGAAACATGTTATCAACAGTACCATCGCCCCCACTTGTCAGGTCAAATTGTTCATCATTTTCTTTCTCAATGTCAACCATGGCGTCATCTACAACTTTCAATGCGAATCCGAATGATGGAAATGGAAGAGTTAATTGTCCAATTGCTTTCCGCAGACAGTGGAACGTTATCCTCGCCCTACGGCGTACACGAATGCATTTCCTTGAAGGTTTGTTGGAAATAATGACACGAAAGTAATAATATTCACTCTCGGCATCACTCGATTCTTCTTCTGACGACGACACCAAACTCGTGACATTGACGTTGCTCATGGTATTATCACAAACACTTTGCTCTTTTGATCCAATTCAAGTTTAATTATTGTATGTTGGGGGGTGGCTGTTGCTGGGTGGGATTTTATGTTATTGTTGAGGTTGAGCGGGAAAAAACAATGATGGTGTTAGTAGCATAGGGGTCGTTGCTGACGGTCACTTATTTTCATTTGGAAGGTGACATATTAGGTCATTATCCGCGTTGAGCGCGAAAAAAGGGCGGTGTCATTGGCCCAAAAATTTAGGGTTAGGGTTGACTATTTGGTAATAATTGTATTTTATTTTTGATTGTGACCTTTACAAGCACGGTCAAGTGCCGCACCCACATCATTTCGAGTGCACATTATTATTGACACTTTGTACTCCAGATCATTCATTGTGCAATAGTATGAGTAAACCACACACATATTGTACCCTTCTCTGTGATCGTTCTTCGCATCAATATGCTTCCTTAATTTTGTATTCATTGTCAGAACGATGTCAATGTACTCAAATTTAAATCGGGCATTTGGGTAACCCAACAGTCGGTTCATTCTCCTTGAGAATATCTGGGTGCGCAACTCGTTACTAAATGGATGATTGTAATGTGTCTCAGTGAAAATGTGCCCTGCCTCAAAAACAGTAATGAGTTGCTTCTGCAAAGAATTAGGTAGGGAGGTGAAGGGTTTGTATTTGATTGTGGGCATCAAATACCCATGGTAGTTCCATGTGTGCACGGTCCAATTTAATTTGGATGGTGATGGTTTTTGAACCCGCCCATAACCAAAGCAAAGGCGCGCAGTTTGTGAAGGCAGTGAATGATCAACTTTACCAGTACTCCGTGTTGGGTCAGTCCCGGTGCACTTGAGTAGATTTGTCATTAGGTCATGGTGTAACCGATTCAACCCCCCAACTAGATTTTTGTTGAGTTTTTGAATGTGTTGGTTGTTGGAATATGCCACAGTGATTGAGTTTTTCTTGTTGATGCTCTGGGGGTGGGTGGTGAGATGATTTCGTTTGGGGGTGGGTGGTGAGATGATGTTGTTTGGAATCCCCAGCGTGTCAAATACAATTTCATGTGATAGCACATCTCCCGCTGCTACTGATCCATGGGCAACATGATGAAGGTTTTCCGCCAGGTACATAATACTTTCGTTGCGAGGGTGCATTATTGTAGTGTTGTTTTTTATTGTGCTGTAGTCCTGTCCAATCTGCTGCTGGCACGTTGGCTTGCGTCTGCGGATTGTCCCTGCTGTAATTTCATCAGATGTGGGATGCCGTTGCTGGAAAAACAGAGCATTGTGTGATGTGGTTGGGATGTTGGAATTGTTGAGCAACATTCGACGATAGATCACTCGCCAGAGTTGCAGTGGAGACAGCTTAGAATCAGTGGGTCTGATTAGAAAGTTGTTGTTGTAGTGATCACAGAGAACCATCAATCGGTATGGCACTGCGCTGGATGAGGGGCAAAGTTTGGAAGATGGGATGGGAGATGGGTCGAAATCGAGATGAAATAATTCAATAGCTTTGATGGCAGCCATGTGTTTTCGAATACGCCAGTTGTGTGGATCCTCGCCGCATAACTTTGAGAATGCAGAAGGGGATAAAATGGTACTTAATCCACGCGGCATCGATGAAAGTGGGTGAGGACGTACGAGGGGTGTAGATAGCGAAGGTGAGCTATTAAAATCTAGGATTAGGGTGGAAACAAATGATTCAGTGTCAGTGTCTGTGCGTATAATATTATCTGGCCATGTTTTATTGATTGACCAAATTTTTTGCTGTGTAATTTGTTAGCCATCCATCAAAAATCCTACATACGACAAAGAGGCCAGAGGCATTCCTACGTAGCCCTTCCTACAAAACTACATAAAATTCATGTTATAGCAGCCACTACTGAATCCTTACTAATTCCTAGGTGTATGACATTAGATTTTTTTCGCGGTCCAAAAAATAACCTCAACTACATCATTAGCTCAGGTCAATATCTACCCTACTATGTAGAGCACGGCGAGGTACGGTACATGGCATATTGTTCCTAGGTGTATGACATTAGATTTTTTTCGCGTTCCAGAAAATAGCCTCAACTACATCATTAGCTCAGGTCAGTATCTACCCTACTATGTAGAGCACGGCGAGGTACATGGCATATTGATTCATATCAAAGCACAGCACTCGACAAACCACCATAATATTTGTTCCGCAGAGCATCATCAAGATAGCATTATTCATACAACCCCAATATATGCTCAAAAACACTTTTCTCTACGCCTGGATGACCCTTCTTATGTTCAGCATACTCGCATCTAAGCACCTCCCAATCACTGTATACTAATGTGTACTGTTGAAGTTTTTGTACTTCATTGTCTTTTATGAAAGGCAACATCAAGGCATAACTAACTATACTGGACCTGAGATCTTTTTTTTTAGCCTTGGTCACTTGGGCGTCTTTGGAAATATCTGGAAATTTGAAGCCAAACCAGCAAAAATGTACACCTGTGTCTTGTACAACACATCGTGTGGTGTTGTAAAGAAATGTAAGATAACTGATGGTCGTATTTCCTCCCTTGCCATTGTAGAATGCTACATGCACTTCCCCCTCTTCATTGTTAGTACAGAAACAGCTAATGGATTTTCCAACCCTTACCCTGTCAAACACCTCTAGTTTTGATTGGTATACATAGTACCCTACGTACCAATCCCTTCCACCATCAGGAGTGTTGTTATCTTGATCACAGAGAAATTTTATACCAAACAGCTTGTGGAGCAATCTCATTTTTGTTTGTCTGTAGGTCTGATCCTTCCTCATTGATACCAATACAGCCTTAGGGTTATGTATTCCATTCTCATCTTTAGCTTCCCTGAGGATTGTACGATGAATCATTTAATCAAAATTGTTATGGAAAGGGAAAGACAAATAAACAAATGATCAGCATGACTCACCAAAGCAAATGTAAAGCACCCAGATATTCTATCTGATCAACAATGTTGGCCATGAAGCTGAGCCAATTTCCTCCAGTCCAGCACATTTTCTCCGACTTCGATTTCTTGTTTTGGCTGTTTGGTTCATTCTCAGGAATGATGGGATTGTCTGCCTCTTCATCGTCTTCTTCAACTTTGGTCTGTGACCCTTGAAGAAGAACTTGGAACAGTTTTGTTTGTATTTCAGTCTTCAACGTTTCTTTACATTGATATTTCAATTCAGCACACTTGGCTTGAAGTTGAGGGATAGTTATTTTCCTAAGATACACTCTCATTGGCTTAACTCCTTTTAATGTATCATCACCAAACTCTTGACAGAGTGATTGCAAATCAGACATGCTGAGTTGATTGATGAAGTTGTTTGTCGTCTTGTTTGTCTGTTTGCAATCTTCTCCAACACCACCGGTTTTGGTCTTACCTAGGGACCCATATCTCTTGTGCAGGTAATGTGCAGATGACAGAAACAACTTCAAATGATTGTCAATTAACTGTAATTGTGGCTGATTCCTGGACATAAGAACAGATATCAAACCTTGAAAAGCATTTAGCATGCATCTGATGTTTGAAACTGTCTCCCTTGTGGTTTCATTCTCTTCGGTACATAGCTTGTTGTTTGAAAGGAACATTCCATAAAGGTAGGAGAAGAGCCTCATAAATGCCATGCTATGCTCTGCAACCCATGCAGCTTTTGGGAGTGATTTCAGCTTGCAGTAATCTAAGCCGAATGAAGCAACATCATGCATTATCGGATTTGCAAAGGCAATGAAGGCGGTGAACTTTTTGTGATGAGACAATATTGTGTGTAGAATGTCCATTACATCAGGAATGATCCCATGTGCTAGGCCATGCATGGGTAAATCAGGTAACCTGAACCGAGCAAAACAATCTAACAGAGACCAAATCTCCGGCTGATATTCTTGCGGATCAGATATTCGATCATTTTTACGGTCTTCGACTGCTATACTCTCAATATGGTCAATTCGACTGCCCTTCACATTGCACGATGCAAGATATGATTCCAAATTTGCCTTTGACCACGCATTATTTCGCCTTGCCTTGTATGCGCTATTCACTGCTTTCATCATAAAGCTTGTGGTAAGCTTCACCGGACCATAGTAAATCTGTCCAGGCTTACGTCCATCTGGATGATCGGCATCATTGTGGTTTCCTTTGCTGGGTGGATAATCTTTATCGGGTGGAATAATTTTCTGATTAGCAACTTCTTCATCAAGGGTCCAGTTGAAACAGTTAGTACATGTATTTGATCGATTGGAACCTTCAACCATATTCCTCACAAGCATGTTATAACATCTGTCACAAGCGGGAAGTTCTTTTTCAGACACTTTTGCTGCCCAACTAGAAACCTTGCCATGATGACCCTCTTTCCTAGTATTGCTGATAGCCTGCCTTTCTGGTCGGTCGGCATTCCATGTCAGCATGCTGACTGCCATGCGGCCAATGTCATTGGTTGCACCAAAGTAACATTTGAATCCTTTCATAAGGTCCTGATATTCTCTGAGGAAGTGTTCAATGACAGGAGTGTGGTCTTCTCCACTCTTGCCCATAGCTAGGACATGTGTATACTTTCCTGTTGATTTTTCATTTTCTGGAGGGCAAATGGTCACCGTGAGAATCCACACACTATTCTCCTTTTGTTTTATGAAACACCGCAGGAAAGAGTCACTCCAGAAGTAAATCCAACCAATGTTTGTGTTCAATATTGTCGCATCATCTAGGTTTGCTTCTTTCATAGCGTTGATAACATCCATGGTGAGATCGGCAACAGCTTTGGTGCCATTTAGACCATCATAGTTTGGTTTTTTTGTTCTGCCGTTGTAAGCAAAGTTAAACTTTGCACCATGACCAGCCACAAGGAGAATGGTCTCTAACAAACTGACACACGCGTGGTTTCCAATATTAAAGACTCGTTGTACAGGAAAATTCTTCATGATTGAGTGTGCCCCATCCATCATCATTGTACGGATATCATTATTATCCGAAGGGAAACGTGTCTCAACATCATGATGACTTATACTGCCTACTCTGTAAATTTTGCAAAAATTATTTTGATATGTAACCAAATCCTCCCTGTCATCCTTGGTCATTTTGAGCATCATCTTCAACATGAGCAACACTTGTTCTGATTCGCAACCTCTGGTTGTCTTTGAAGTGTCTTCCCTATTTCGTATGTTTGCTCTGTGCACTAGACCATCAAAACCACCAGATTCACTATCTGGATTCTGTCTCTTCTTCTGGTACTTCTGAAAGAAATAAACTTGATTCTGGCTGACTCGTTTTCTTGAACCTCCTTTACGGAAAAGCTTTTCTTCCTCTGTTCTTTTGTCAAAGAAAATAAAATCATTATAGGAGTATCCGATCTCATTTATGTTGTGAATGAATTGGTCTTGGTCTCGTTGTGTAAGGTCATCATACATTTCTCCCTCGTCCCCTGTTGTCGTGGGATCAAGGTCCGTGCCCATGAATTGGTTAACATATTCGTTTGCCTCTTCATCCTCCTCACAATCATCCTCTCCTTCTGATTCATTCAACAAATTAGTTTTGCAGGGTTGTTGAATTGTTTCGCAGTCAAATATGCAATCTGTGGTCATATCGGGGATGTCTCCTGTCACTTTACAACTCCCTGATGTCTTTTGCCTTTTGTGTGCAGCAATGTTGTGCTTTCGTTTGAGATGTCTTGTCATGTAACCTTCTGGAGATCGTCTATTCTTTATCAACACAGGGTTATCATTCTTAATGAAGTTGTAGGTGCAGAGCCTGCACTGGACAAGGTCAACGCGGCAGTGGGGACATTTCACATAGCAAATATTTTCATTCAAGTCGGAGATTTTGAACGTTGCATGTGTAGTAGAGTCTGGAATATGATCACTGTCTGGTTGGATCCAGTCAGAGGTCCCCTGACAATTGATACAATTGAGTTTTCCTGTTAATGTCTTACTCATTTGGTGTCGGGCCAATTGTAGATTGTTTCATGTGTTGTGAGAATTGCTCATGTAGTGAAATGTGTGTTTTTCTGTGCTGAGAATATTATGTGATGAAGATGGTATTGCTGTTAGGGTACAATACAGTATTGTACATGACATGACATGTGCGATTTTTTGCGCTTGACGATAATGGTCTGGCCTTCGTTCATCATGAAGATGCAATTGCCTTGATATTGTACATGGCATGACAGGTGTGATTTTTTGCGCTTGACGAATAACGGTCTGGCCCTTGTACGTCAGACCCAAACATGTGTCATTCTTTTCCCCAGAGCCCTCCTTAGCCTCTAATTTTATTTTTAATCGTAGAACCACAAACCATGGTGATGTATGATTTGACGGGTGTGCGGTGCCATAATTTTATGTGTGTCTCCATTTCAACTAGATAGTGTAGGGGTAGGGAATACCAACAGCAACAACACCAATCACAACAACAACAACAGCAACGGCAGCAACATCAGCAACAATACCAACAACGTCAACAAGCCGTGAGAATCATGTCTTGCACTCCTAATCAAAATCAAAACGTTGGGACGGCGCAAAATTACAATCTTCACTGTGGGAACATAAATATTCACAATGGAGGAACTATATATGGAGGAACCAACAGTAAGGTAGAGATTACAAACTCTTCTCAAAAACAAAACGACAAACAAGCCACTGGGGGAGGAGGTGTTGATGGCAAATGTCTGGATAAAAATGATGGTGTTGCTGCCAGTGACGGGAGAAGTGGTGTTGCTGCCAGTGATGGGAGAGGTGGAATCCAAACTACTACCAGAGCAACCCATACAGGGAAGGATGATCATGGTGCTTTATATATCCCACCTGATCTTATTCCCGTTGATGTCAAGGACATCACACTCACGCATGTGGAACTATATTTCCAAGATTACTATAGATATTTTGCTACCGACCCTGATGTGAGGAAATCTTTTGATGAAAACAAGGGCTACCATCTGGATTACAGCGCTACACATGGAGAAAAATTCAAGATAATTCTGACAGATCTCCACCAGCTTATCAAGAATGAGGGAAACAAATGTTTCGGAGAATATGTGGTGGAAGGATTCAATGAAGCTGGGTTCCGTGTAAAGTCGTCCACTCAGGGCCCATCCAATGTTGCTCAATGTTTGGGTATCATGAAGAGCCCAGTTGTACAGGAAATCTGCAAAAAAGACCCATTCTTCATGCTCCGAATAACATACAAGAATGTTCACTTAACAGGATTGAACAATTGCTACTTCGTTAAAAAAATTCTTGTCGATCACCTGAAGAAATTTGGGAATAATCACAAGCCAAAATTCGTATTTCATGAGTCGGTGAAGAATGCCAAACAGAGCCGAAAAAGATATGTGTGCCACAATATCATCAGGATTGCCAATATTGGTACACAGCAGATCAGGAAAGACTTTCAACAAACAGAGATGGAATCATTTGGCATGTCAGTTCGCACTATCAACCGTCAAGGATCCCAAGATACGGACAATTGGTTGATCAAACTTGATTGCTCATTTATTTCTGTAAGCAATAATGATTTTTGTAAAGGCAAGGAAGACGCTTGGCTCCTAGTGAATAAGAATTTGGTTCCTTTCAAGGGACAACCCACCCAAGCCCAGCTTCATCAATGGCTATCCCGCACAGAGATGACCCGAACCGCTTATAAACTGGTACATTTTGCACAGCAAAAGAGCATTAGCATTGATGATGTTATAAAGGAGGTAAGTATAGCCTATTGGGATGTGAAAAAATCTCAATTGGTAGGGCCATCCAAACCTCGCATTGATAATTTTTTCGATATTTGCAACCCTGAGGATCCGGATGTCATTGATAACTTGCTATTGGATATAGAAATGGCACCAAGACACCAACAACACTTCCCGTCAAAGCACAACAAAGAACCTCCATACATTTCATCACAACACAATCAACACTTGACACAATTATCGACCCAACAATGTCAAACACAGGAACCAATCTCATGTCGACAGAACCCAACCTACTCATCAGCGCAGTACCTAACACCCCCAAACAACAAATTACTACAAAACACCACCAATGGCAATAACCTAAAACAGCCGAATGGTACTAGCGACAACAATTGCACAATGGTAACAGGAGAGAGAACTGTGAAGGACAGCACGGGTGTTGAAAACATTTTGCTTCAAACGAGTAAAGGGACTGAGGCCGGTAAGTCCATGTAATCAGATCCACCCTATCATTGTTAGTTTATTGTAATTTGTTTCAAGTCAAACATTTTATCATTTCTCCTGTTCCAAAGACATCAATGTGCCACGGTTATACACGAACTCTCAATATATAAATCATGGTAGTAATGGTACCAGCGACAACAATGACACAATGGTGACAACAGCGAGAAATGTGGTGGAGAGCCCAGTCAGTAAGTCCATGTAACCAGATCATCCCTATCATTGTTAGTTCATTGTAATTGGTTTTTAGTCAAACATGATATCATTCCTCTTGTTACAAAACCCAAGTAACCAAAAAATCAGAAAAGGGAAAAAGTGTTGGCACCAGCGATAACAATGACCCTATGTCGACAACAGAGAGAAATGTGAACGAGTTCACCAGTGCTGACATGCTTTTTCAACAAATGATGTCTGGAAAGGCGGCCGGTAAGTCCATGTAACCAAATCAACCATTTGATTGTTAGATTATTGTAATTTGTTTTTAGTCAAACATGACATCATTCCTCTTGTTCCAAAGTCCAACAAATAAAAGAAGCAGAAAATGAAAAGAGTAGGCCAGAACAAGATAATGTGCGTGAAGAAGACTAAATGTCATTGTTGCAATTTATTTTGTTTGTATTCACTTTTTTGCACTGTTTGCTTCTCTTTGTAGGGAGGGAATGAAACAGAACTCAAGGAAAACGAAAGAAATAGAGTTAGTTTACCTGTGTTAGTATGGGTTTTGATGTTGTTGCACATCACCAATTGATGCCGTTGACCTTTTTTTCCTTTTTATTCTACACAGGGAGAGGAGGTAACAAAAGGCATTCCTGATTTTTACTTAATTATGTTTATGTGTAACATGTATCTGATGAGTTTATATATGTTGATTGTGTTTTCCTAGAACGGGTTTTCTCGGAAAAACACTGATGATAAGAAACGCAGTATGGTGAGCATGTTTTTTTACGTATACATGTCCTGCCATTGATCATCATCCTGACTAATTGACACATTCTTCCAAAAAAGACTTCTTTACAAATGAAAGAACAGGTTTCGGAGAAGAAATGCCGCAAGGTAAAGGGTGACTTCTTTATGGCAGGTATTTGCAAGAATGCATATGGCAAAGATGCTATTAAGGATAAGAGTACATGCAGAGCTGTCAAATGTAATGCCTGCATGTTGATTGGCGATGGGTTTCCAGAGGACTCAATTTCATCAGAGCAAGCTCAGCTTGATAATGATGGTGAGAGAAATGTTGGGACTCGATCTAGCAGAAACCGCAGTAAACGTACCCAAAAGAAGAATATGACAAGTTCAAGTACTGTGGTGAAGAGGTATTTAATGGATGACAATGGCTGCTGTCACGATGACCCGTGTCATTGGAATGAGGAGAGGGATATGCGTTATTGGCAAGACAAATGGAGGAGGACGTTCTATGTCAAGTCCAGTAAGGGCTTCGAACTGGATTATCTATGCTTTACATGCAAAAAGAATGTCACAGAAGGATTTCTTTAAGGGGGTTGATAAGTTCTGCATGCATGGGTCTTGTAAGTGGGTCTTGTAAGTGGATGAATACGCGAAAAACTGCAGGTGTCATAATGCACGAAACACTGCCAGTGTCATAGATAAGAATGTTTGGTTCATGTTGTGGGACAGGGTTAATAACACGTCCACGTGGTATGATAGGGTTATTAGTTACCGCTGTACTAAAATTATAGAAATAATCAACGTACAATGGAATTGGTATAAAATAGTTGTGTAAACCCTGTTATATTCCCGTGATATTCAATGTCAAATATCGCTACAGCGGAATTGGTACTAGGTATTCCAATATATTTCCCGATATTTTTAATCAGCACTGATACATATTCGTGGTATATTCAAAAGATTTCGATATATATTCCCACAGCGGAATTGATAGCAGGCAATCCGGTATATTCGTGTGATATTCAATCTCTGCCGATATATTCGTGGCATATTCAAAATATTACGGCATATTCGCGATATATTCAAACATCACGAAACATGAGGTTGGCTATTTTAGCCAGATTATTACCAATATATTCGTGACATATTCGAATAACCCTAAATTTCAAAAAATTGGACAGGCCTATGTGGCCCCGCATACCGACATATTGACGATATATTCAAACATGTATGATTCCTCCGTATGTACAGAAATTGGTATATTGGTGACATATTGGTCGTATAGTGGTTGTTACACGGTGATTGATGGGAGTCCAATGAATTTGGAACTAATTACTGGTATATTGCCGGCGTATTCGTCGGTATATTGACGTGACTCCGAATATACCGCCAAAATGTCGGGGGTTTTCGTCTGCAGTGATCCATGTGGAAAACAGTATTGCGTGTGATCATATGCGTGTATATCAATATGTGGAGATAGGAAGTATAAATAAGTTAGTACGCTTTGGTACGATATAAATGTACAAGGCAGAATGAAAGTGGTGAATCTGCATGCATCAAACATAGAAGATAACGTCCTACCTCGATCACAGTGATGTTAAAATATCCAGGGCAGGGAAACATGATTCTATTGTGTACATGTATCAAAGAGGCTTCAATTAAAAATCAGCAAGACCCGCAAATGCTATCTAAATCTCCTCTCCTCGTGAATAAGCATTTCACGAACGCGATTCAGTCGAAACCAGATCGTTCGAACCGTATTGGTGCGGATGTACTCTATCCATTTCTACGATTGGCGAATTCTAAAAGGACGACCCAACAAAACTAAGTTGACATTCAAGGGAGCTCATTGAGCAAGCTTTCAACTACAAGGACGAGGACGAGGGAAAGGAGAAGAGAAATGCATCGTCCGAGTCTCTAGGTAGCACCTTAGAGAACTTCAAATCTCATGAAATTGAATGAAAATCGGACCAGCAGGACGAGCTCGTTGTCTTCTACTTACCCATCACTGCCATTGGCGAGCCCTGAATCCTCATTATAGATCCACAATACTCAAATTCCCACCATAACTTCACCTAAAGCATGCCCTGCATTGCTAATCTTGATCTCCAAACCAGGTCGTTCAGCAAGTTTTAGAAAGCCAACAACAAGGAGGAGGAGGAGAAATACTCGAGAGAGAGAGAGAATGACGTTCAAGGGAGTACCCTTGAGAATTTCTTCTTGACCGATTTGAAAATCGAGTAGCTTGCTACAAGCGTCTGCTCCTCCTCTCTACGCCTCTACTATCGTCAGCCTCTAATACCCTCGAGGAGAGGAGCAATGAACGAAAATTTGACCAGCTGCTCATCTCGAGCGGACCGTATATTACCGAGTACGCCTTCAAATCAAGACTTTGAGCGACTCCCTTGAACTTTTTTTCTTGACCGATTTCAAAATCGAGTAGCCCACTACAAGCGTCTGCTCCTCCTCCCTATGCTTCTGTTGTCTGTACCTTGTTTCGGTGTAAATAACAAAGATCTTTGCTAAATAGGGATTGATACCAGTATAAGTCCCTATGATATGACCATGTGTGATTCTAGTATCCATGCCGATGGAATATATGTTGACACCTTCTTTCTATCTCCGCTCGGATAAAGTGGCTGAAGGTAGGGGGTACCTACCCTTGAACATCCCCATCCTCACCCTCTCTCCATCCCTGCCAGCGGCTCTTTCCAAATCACCTCCGGATAGAGGCTCACGAAGACATATTGTCCCACCACGTACCGTACATGACTCGCAGCAAGGGAGTTACCCTTGAGTATTTTGATTTTTGTCAATTTCGAAATCGAGTAGCCGAGCATGTGCGGCTCGTCCTCCTCTCTCCGCTCCTGCCACTGGCGTGCTCTAAATCCCTGTCGGAGAGGAGTAACGGACGGAAATTTGACCATGAACTCATCTCGAGCGCACCCTATGTTGGCAAATACGCCTCCAAATCAACTCATTCAGCGACTCCCGAAAAGCCAGCGAAGAGAGAGAGAGAGGAGATGATGACGATATGAAAAACAGAATAGCGACCGGCAAGCCCCAACAAATTGACAACTCAAGAAATCGCAAGAGCGAGAACGAGATTTTATTGTACTGGTGCTGTGTCAATTCACAAAGAACAAACAGATTTCGGGCTGGCGCCCTCACTAAAATACACTCACAATGGTTCCGCTGTGAATTTAACGCAAGAGCGAGAACGAGATTTTATTGTACTGGTGCTGTGTCAATTCACAAAAAACAAACAGAGTTCGGGCTGGCGCCCTCACTAGACGATGGTATCACTTGTCTTCGACGAGTACCCTTGAACACTTTTTCTTTGGCCAATTTGAAAATCGAGTAGCCCACTACAAGCGTCTGCTCCTCCTCCCTATGCTCCTACCATCGTCGGCCTCCATTTCCCTCGAGGAGAGGAGCAATAGATGAAAATTTGACCAGTTGCTCAACTCGAGCGGACCCTATATTGCTTAGTACGCTATCGCATTGACTTGTTGAGCAACTCCTGGAAAGCCAGAGAGGAGAAGGAATTTCAATTCGCAGACTCGGCTTGTCTTCGACGAGTACCCTTGAACACTTTTTCTTGACCGATTTCAAAATCGAATAGCCCACTACAAGCGTCTGCTCCTGCCCCCTATGCTTCTACCATCGTCGGCCTCTAATTCCCTCGAGGAGAGGAGCAATGGACGAAAATTTGACCATTTGCTCAACTCGAGCGGACCGTATATTGCTAGTACGCTCTCGAATTGACTTGTTGAGCAACTCCTGGAAAGCCAGAGAGGAGAAGGAAAGATGAGAAAAAAATAAGTCAAGTAAAAGCATAGCGCAATGACAATGATGACAGCCTCGCGTGGCCGCTCGAAGAATCCTGCACACAGGATTCGTTGACATACGCAATGTGATGACTCCTCGATGCGCATTTCAATTCGCAGACTCGCCTTGTCTTCGACCAGTCTCAATACCAACAACGTTCGGGCTATCGCCCTCGCTAAAAAACACTCACCAATGCTCGAGAATTCCCCTAAAGGGGAATTCTCTCGTCGTCTCATGACGACGACGATGACGACGATGACAAACGTCCAATGACCAATAACCAGTCAACCCAGCATATACGCGTCCCCATTACGATAAGTGTCTTCAGCGAAGCGTCTATATATCACGGGCACCCGATAAAACATTGTCTCCACTGCATTACGTTGTCGTTCTTCAGCCGAAGGCGTGCGAG
>JAZGVQ010000059.1:0-16273 GCA_037356215.1 Thalassiosira gravida | reverse complement strand
CAAATAGTGCAATAAATATGGACCAAAGTGAGTAATATATTTTAGACATGGGTTTCTTAAAGTATTACTACGGCTATTTAGGAATCAAAATTGACCCACGGGACCCTTACCACATGTCCTTTCTTAGGAAAACCAGATCCAACGTACACGATTGTGTAGGATTCATATTATGGGAAGGGTTACCCATCAGTGGCCCTTATAAAAACGTTGGGATATCGTAAGTTGAAGAGCTTCGGCTTTCGACTTCTATTCTGCCCTTCACCCTTCACCATCACGTTGAAAATAAACGCAGCAGGAACCACAAAAGGGCATTGTAATTAGGGTAGACGGCCACAACGTCGTCCTTCTGTAATAGCGAAGACGGTACAGGATCACCTCGTCAGTGCCGAGGAACAACAACTGCAATAGCCAAACCCAACCCAAGCAAACCGAACCTGCGGAACCGGCCCGCAGTATCCAACATAAAGCTTTGAGTGCGACGCGGGCGATTCATCATATTCACAGAAACTAACATCTCTAGCATCCAGATAAATTGGCGCTGTGGGTAAAAACCTAATTGACCTCTCCAGCATTACTTTTGATTGTAGCAGTGGCAGTGTCTTCCGCGAAAGAGAAAATGGATGACTTAGGGGAGCTGACACTACCAGACTTGTCTGAGAATGATCCTATAATCGACGATAATAGTGCCATCGACGAAACACAGAAAGACGAAGGTGATGCCAAGGAAGTTCAGTCGTACCAATCGCATGAATCCAGTGCCAATGCACATGATGACATTAGAGGTGTGTATTACGCAGTGAGAGTAGGATATGCCCTAGGCTCTCCCATGGCTCGCGTGGACAATAAACTAGTAAAAATTGATGATAACGATGGCATTCATCCCAAGAAAAAAAGGAAGCACAGTGAATCTGAGACGGCAGAAATGGCAATGGGATTGCCAATGGTAACAATTCATTCGGCCATATTCTTGTATTGGAAAGATGCCCGTCAATTCATCGACACTGTTTCAGACTTATCTGAGCACACGGCAGAATATGAGGCATTTACTTCGATACAAGATGCCGAAGATTATTTGGTAGCCCGGGGGGAAAATGATATCGCTGCAGCCGAAATGGAAATGTTTGGCGATAATTCCAGTGAAAAGAAACAAAAAAGTAAAGGGGGGAAAAGTGGGAAGCAGAATGCAAAAAAATCTAAGCCTCGTACCCCCCCTTTGTCTGATCTTACTGGATCAACCTCAGACGTGCTGGGCGCCAGCTCTGATGAAGTGGTGTCTGCTCCATCTAAGTCAAAAAAGAATAAAAAAGGCGCATACTGGGGTGAGTTTCTCCCATTGTACTCTTTCCATCTTTTGATTGCATTCTATCTTTTCATATAAACTTGCGCGCATTGTGTCCTGTTGAAGACGTGTGTTATCAAAAACTGGTCAAATACAAGGACGCCAATAATGGATCTATCCATATTCCAGAGATGCTAGAAGGGGAGGAAAACAGCCCCGAGGTAAAAGAATTGGAGTCAATGCGTCGCTGGTGCGAAAAACAGGCTAGATTCCAGCGCCGCTATTCACAAGGTTACACAGATGAAGGGAAAATGACACCAGAGAGAATTGAGAAACTTAGGGATGTAGGCTTCCACCTTGTTCCATCGTATGACGAAATGTATGAGAAACTTGCCGCTCACAAAGCTGAAACAGGCACCCTGGATGTACAAGAAGAGGACGACGAAGAGCTATACGCGTGGGTCAAGGAGCAGAAGAACCTCATCATCAAACGGGTTAAGGGCAAGCCTATTCCGCTGTCGGATGGACAAGTACAAAATCTAAAGTCATTGGGGTTTGAGATAGATCATCCAGCAGGTGGGAAAATCTCTCTTGCAACGATTGACTCAGCAGCGGAGCAGAGAAGATGGGACTCCATGCTAGAAGCTGCCATTGAATATAAAGAGATTCATGGACATTTAAAGCTTCCGGCCCGCAAATTGTGTTCGGAGAAGGACGGGAAGTTACATTACTGGATCTTTACACAAAGAAGGGAGTACAAAAAGCTCAAAGAAGGGAAAGAATCAAGATTAACAGCTCGACGCATGCAACGCTTGGCTGCAATTGGACTTAATCTGTCCCCCTCAGGACCAATGAAATCTTGGGAGCAGCGTATGCAGAGCGTGAGAGAATTTGCTGCGGAGCACGGTCACTGCAAAATACCTCACGATCATGAATTAGGCGGTTTTGTTTCGTATATTCGGAACTGCTATCGGTTAAGAGATGAAGGGAAAAAGAATGGTCTGACAGATGAGCGTGTGGTAAGACCTGGCTGAGTTGATTGTACCCCTTACAAACTTGAACTGACTAGTTGCAATTGAAATTCTTGTGTCACTTCTGTAGAATGACCTCATGGAAGTAGGGTTTGTGTTTAATGTAAACAAACGACCAGTTGGATGTACTACAGTGAGGAAAAGTTGGGAGGGTCGCTTCCAAGATTTACTGTGAGTTTGACTTTCTTTTCGAGATGTAATTTGGCATAATTTATTACATTGTTATATTTTGACCTACCATGACTCCCTTTCCCGTTCTGCCCGATAGAGCTTTTAAAGAAGAATATGGTCACACTTTAGTCCACAGTAGTTATGGCCCTCTTGCTGGCTGGGTGAGAAATCAGCGAGATGGATACAGGAAAATGAAGGCGGGAAAACAATCAGCTATGACAGCTGAGAAAGCATTGAGGCTGACAGAGATAGGGTTTCATTTCGACGCCACCAGAGTCAGAGCTGGGACAAACCGACACGAATATGGATGTTAACAGATTGGTACCTTGGAAAATATTGTCAGGTGTTATGGTGACCTATGCATAACGTGACAAACATGCAACATTGAATACCTCCAGACGAGGGGCATTCTGACAATCTTGTACAAAATCTTTGAATTACCTCAGTAACTAAGTTACATGCATTCATCCTTCTGCTGGACACGCTTATGTGCTGTACTGTTTTTTCCCGATTGCGTGCTCAGTTCTGGGAAATAAGTCATGATGGAAAATAAGATTGTATCATACTAATCTTGCGCTAATCTGTGATCACGCAGTTTCGCCTGGTTTGGACCTGCCTCAAATTGGGGTACCCGTTTGATGGAAGATGACAGTACTGATGCGTCGTTGCTAGTGAAAATGGCCTGGACGTGTGTTGTTGCACAGTAGGATTGTGTAGAAAATTTTGTGTATGTGCAGATGCGTTCATTTGTAGAAGCGACAAAATTGAATTAGGGCGTCTGTTCTTGTTCTGGTATTTTGCTACCTCGGGGCACTTGGGTTAACATCTTTTCAGTTAATTGGTGTGAAGAGTTATGTATTCCCCCCCAGTGGATGTGGCAGTCAGCATTTGATACAGACTCTTTATTTCCTGAATTGAATTAGATTCAAGTTGTATCATTGTCGTATTTGGAGCCAAGAGATGGTGAGAAAATTTTCTTAGTTGTGATAACCATCTTAGCTTGGGATGTAAATGGATGACTATCAAACTGTTACCACATGGCAGCCATTTTACAAGTCTACCCCCCCAATGGGAATATGGTCTTCATACTGCCTGGCCTTTGTTATTGATTGCCAACACTGGGTGGGAGAGGAAAGAGATGGCAGCAAAAATGTGGTGATGTTTGCTTAATGACAATCCAATGAGAATGCTGTCGGTGCCACGGTGATGTGAAGGTTCTGTGCTGACTGGCATGTGTGAACAAAGACAATAATATGGAAGAGAATATATAATATGTGCTGATATCTCATAGCAGGTCAGACCTAGGTACTGTATAGAATACCTAATTAGCTCCCATAAACCTATCAATTAGACATATTTTACATGTTCATCCTTGACTGATACTATGTTAGTGCTTGTCTGTGTTGTAGCTTCAATTTGGTACCAAGAACTTGAAGATTGGACCTCTGGGTGCAAATCTACAGCATTTTAGTCAAACAAAGAACGGCCAACCTATCAAACCGCATCCTCACTTTTGATGAAATGCATTGATAACATCCACAATAGTGGTAGGGTAAGCACTATGATGAATAGTCACATCTCAATAACCAATAGAACAAGGCTAATGTGTTTGGTTGTTTGAGATGGTGTATATCACATTCAAATTAGCAACATTCACCATGGGGTTGGGGGAGGTGAGAGCATGCTGACTGATCAAAATGGTACTGATTTGTGCTCATGCTGCAGTATAATAGCCAACTTAGACCTCAGTGGTACATCCTAGCTCAACATAGACTAATGGCATCATTGTCATAAGCATAAGCATCAAAATCAATGATTGGGGAGATCTAGAAGGCCTTTTTACCTTAGAGATGGAGCTCAAGGACTTAGATTCAATGGAAATATTGAGAAACAGTTTAAAAAATATTTTTGATGGACAACTTTATACAGCAGTCTTATTTATACGATGTAAAATGAAAATATTAAGTTTGGGGGTCTAAATATTATGTTAACTTATACTATTTCTGCATTTTTGGTCGTTCCATTGACTCAAAGAGGGATCAAATGCTCAGATTCGACAAATGATGCCTACAGCATCGTATATGCCTTCCCTAACGTTTATTGGGATTCGTTCATTGGTAGTATTGAAACCCAAAGAGCTCAGTATTAAAAGGATGGAAAGAGAGAATTTGAAGGTGCGCAAGTTGGTTCTAGGGCTAGGTGAGAACCATGATGCTCACTGTTTGTAGGGTTGATGGTCACTGCTTGACCCAGTAGCACCTGCTTCTTGTTGTCAGTAGGGTCCACTGGCAAATGCTGTAGCTTGTCTGGTTGAGGTGTATTACTGGAAAAACTTGGTGTAGTTAGGTATGCAGGCTTTTTTTGGAGAAGTGAGCCCTTTTTGGGAAAACTTAAATGAAGCTGGTATTTTTGAATGCTAGGATGGAATTTTAAATATCTATTAGTACTGATTGAAGGGTGCTGAACATGCTGGTGGGCTCAAAAACAGGATTTGAACACTTTGATTAGCTCTAGTAAGCGTTACAAAACGTCTTACAGTTAGGTATGATGGCAAACCTGACCAGTAAGGAGATATATGTAATCATTTGATGTAATCCAAGCTTCGTTAGAAGGGAAGAGCTCTGTCACATTTTCACAAGATATTTTTGTCGTTGGTCATACCTATAATCTTTGGTCTGTCTGTCCCATGTTATGTCGTGGACAATAGAAAGCAGAGGCTTGGTAGAGAAATTTGGCTGATACTTTGTTACAAAATGAAAGACTGTTCCAAATTATGCATAATATATTTGTACATTGCTTTCTTGGATTATAATTCCATTGTTCTTAAGTATCTGCATAAAGGGGAGTATCTACTTTGTAGAAAGTTGAGAATTTTAGGCAGACACTTTCTTGTACAAAGCTTGCAGCTACTGCGTCATCAATGAAATAGACTAGTGTACTACTTTCCTATGTGTGACCAAGTTTTGCTCTCTTCGTTGAATAGCCAAGCATTCTTCAAAATATTTCATTATATACTTACACTATTCTAAACCTATACATTGCGAACACAAATGGGTCTCTCTCTTGGTCATCCAAATCTAAGACAGAGTTGACATAATAAAGAGAGGGCCCAACTAATAATACAACAAAGCTCTCACGCCTTCGCACTACATTTATACATTTCTTGTGGTGCTGTTTCCCCCATCAGGCAACGCCCGATCCGAAGAATAGGTCTTCCCACGATTCCACATCAACAATGCCACATTGCTGAGCTCCTGGTCTTGATATCGAACTCACTGTATACAACGTCAAGGTCCAAGAGAAAGATGCGCAAGATTCAGTTCTAACGTAAAACCAAGAGATCACACTTTCTGTAGAAGAGGTCTGAAATGAATTCATGTACATGTCCATTCACACACAATATCTTACCGATATTCATTCTCCTCCGCGTGGCGCCCGAACATGGCACAAATTGTCCCACCTCGCAATGCGCCTCCTCACACGACGCCGACGTGATCTCGTCCTCTCCTACAGCAAAGTTTCCAACGTTATTAATCATCTGACTCTGTAGGAATATGAATGCACAGTGCTTTTTGGTGCACAAAATGTCCTCCATCCAGCAAATGGCACACTGCTCCTCAAAACCAATCTTGGGATCCATGAGGCACTCTGCGACAGCGTCGTCCCCTCCGCCGAATAAAGCCGTCTTGGCGCAATCGTTGGCCAACGCCGCCATGTTGTCCCTCGTGGTGTATTCTATGATGAGATTCTCCCACGATGAGCAGGCCCCGCATGCTCCACAGTGCAGCACCAAGTACCCGGCAGCGTGCGCGGCTTCCTTGTCATCAAAGGTGATTATGTTGGAATCGGCTCCGCGATTGTCGAAGGCACACACCGGCCCCTCGTTCATGTGATTGTATAGAGCCTCGCCCACGGCGGGAAGGCCAGCTCGGGTGCTCTTTATTTGGGATGTAGCGCCGATGGAGACGATGACGAAGTAGAGGCAGAGGAGGTAAGAAAGCGTGATGACAACGGTTTTGATCCAGCAAATAGTTTTCCAGAAGCTGGAGGATCGCTGGTATTCGGGGGAGAAGCACACGAAGACTTGGCAGCATGCCGGGCAACTGCTTTTGGTCGCATCACGGTCGCATTGGGAGGAGTGTTCGTCGGTTAGGCCACCGGTTTTAGATGGTGGGTTGAAATCTTCAATTATTTGATCATCGCCGAACTCCATTACTACATTGCCAGTTTCGGTCTCCACTGGCGTTTCTATACAGAAACCCTCCAAATCGCTGTCCGGATCCACCTTGTCATTGTCGCACTCAATATTCGGAGGCAAGCCGACCTCCGACGTCAACTCATTCGTGAAATCGTCCTCCACATCGGGATGGTCCGCGAACTGACATGCCCCATCCTTGAAATGAGTCCTCGGGTCAAATATGAACGACGAATAGGGATCATAGCTGGACGTCCTCCTCAATAGCTTCTTCTTTCCCTCTTTGTTGCAAGCTTTCTTCGTTGAAGTTGTATGTCGGCTATCCTCGTGTTCCTCATCTTCTAGGCTGGCGTTGATGTTTCTTTCCTCTTTCATTTTGGCACTCTCGCTCTCCTCTGTCTTCAATGTGTGCCAAATGAAGAGTGTGTGCACTACCGCACACAAAAACAGCCACGCGAAGAACGATATGACCATCAACGTGTCTTCGTCTGGGAGTATGTTCAATTTCCATACGACTTGCATCCACGCCATGCCTCGGGTGAAGGTGAGCGAGGATATGATGGAGAGTAAAAATATGGTGAGAAAGGATACGGTGTTGCGGCGATGAATGTATTTCTCGTGTACCACTGGTGAGATGACGTAACAAAAGCAGAGCAGTGGAAGGTTTAGACAGTGCTAATTGAAATATTGTGAGGCTCGTTTCTAACAGAATGTTTTGTAGGAAGCGAATTCTGGAATGGATTCGTACAACAGCCATCAAAGCCCTGTGGGCCGAATAGTCAACGTATTGCTTTGCCTGGTAACCACAAGTCCGCGTTTTCAAACCTGCTTCAACCATTTTATACCTCGCCTGGGACAAGGCTGCGTATTAGTACAGAGCCGTGTCTCAGCCGTTTCATACAAAGTAAAGTCCAAGTCTACGTATTCCTACGCAGCCCTTTCTCAATTTTTTTCACGCCTGGAGCAAATCGAAGTTCCTGCCGTTTCAAATCACGCACGCCTGATGCTATGCTTCGGTCGTTCCACATCACGTCTGGTTAAGAATCGCATTCCTATGCTGTCATGTGTTCCGCCGTTTCGTTTCACGCCTGGTACACAAGGCTGCGTATTCTTACAAGCATGGTGCAGCCGTTTCGTATCACGCATAGTCTTGTTTTTTACGTAGGTACTTAGAGCCATGCCCAAGCCAGTTCATACGCGTGATGGAAAGGACGTCGTTGATATATGTATTATCAATTTGAAATGTATGTAAAGGACGTCCCAATTCCATGTAGTGCTATTTCAGCCGTTTCCACCACATAGCATGCAAGTCTAAATACTCCTTCAAGCGTGAAAGTCAAGGATCAAGATTCAAAAACTCACCAAACACGGACCACATCAAAATGAAACCAATAGCGCTCCCGCCAACAATGCTCAGTGGTATTGTTCCCCCCCGCACGCCACAATAAAATGGCATCAATGTAATGTAAAATTTCGAGAAGTGAAACCATACTCCCAATCGAACATTAGAATTCAATTTTCGTAGATTGTCGGAGTTATCGAGGTCGATATTTTCAAAGTGTTGGGAATAGTTGGAGGAGCATTTGACTAATCGGATGTGTCCTTGGTGGTATACTCCAATCTTATTGTTTTGAAATATAAAAGGTGTTTGTGGGGGGGGGGAGAGGGAGATGTTGAGAATTATATAGAGGATATGCATATGAACAAAACGATGTACAGACGAAGAAGTTTCTCCCCAAATCACTCTTCAGACACCTGCATCCAGACCCTAATGACAAGACACAAATGAAAGAAGGAAATAAACTTACCCACTGTGGAACCTTGGCACTAACAATAAAAACCATCAACGCCGCTAGAAACTGACTACATCCAACAATAATCGCAATCACTTTCTTATCCAATCCTCTCGTATTCATTGATATCCCCACGGCAGTGATGGAATACAGTATTAGGGAAGAGAGTATGGCTTGACAGGATGCTAATCGTATTGATTTGTAAGCTTTTTGGAGGGACTGGTCGTTGTGATGCTGACCTTGATTTTTGAAGGATGATGTTCGGGCTACCGAGTGGAGGAGGTGTGCTACGGCCGAAGAGGAGGAGGAGTGGCTGTCGTTATCGTTATCGTCATCGATATTGGTGGCGTGTTGTTGTGGATGGCTGACGATGGCGTTGCTGGTGATGATGGTTGTTCGTAGAGAATTAGTCGTATCTCGTGATGTCGTTTTTGAATCAGCCCCTTCCTCGTGGTGATGATCCTCGTTGTTATTGTCCTCGCTCCCCTCGTCGTTTCCTACAACCGAAGATTCAGCAGGCGCCACATCCATCGCCAGGACATCGATCGCCGCCATATCCGTCGTATTCGCCTTGCCCCCATTGTTTTTAGCTCTAGCTCCATGTGACTGTGCCTTCCGCCGCCAACTTTTATACACGGCCAATCGAAAGAAGTTAATCTCCATTGTTAATAATGGGACCATGTATGCGAATATGGCGACGATGGCAGCGTTGGCGAGGGATTGTTGGATGGGCAGACCATTGGATTCGTTTAGGGCGGAGAGGAATGGATCGAGTGATACCATGATGTGTTTTGTCCAGGTGAATTAACGATTTTTATGGACAAAATCCGTTGTAAGTAGAATATATCAAGGCAAAGTGCTGGGGCGGGGTTCTTGGTTCACGTTGGCTTCTTGGTTCTTGGTCTTATCAAACAGTGTTACCGAAATCTTCAAAGACGCTTTGGACAAACTACAATGGAAATTAAAAAGAAGACCTAACTTGTTTTGATGGAAAAAAATACAAGGGTAATATAATGGCGACGTCTCATAAATCCACGTGTATACTTATTAAAAGTATATCAAAATTGCGTTTTTATAATTTGGAATATACTTCCCATCCAAAACCCACAATTATGTTTGATGGTGTGCAGACCCATGCAGAGTGCAGACACGAGTCGAGATGTTTCGATGTTTTAGAATATACCTGAAACCAATTCGACACCTGAAATAAATTCGTCACGCCTTTTTGGCCTATTACTAGGTGGCCACTAACAAAAGTGAAATGTTTTTTTGTTTTAAGAAATAATTTTTTGGACGTTTAAGATATGAAATCTTTTCCATTTTATTTTAGATGTGTAAATAAAATAACGAAAAATTGAATGGTTTTTGAAAGCCCTCTTTCTTTAATTTTTCAACAACAGCAAAATCATCTCGCCCAACAATTGCAAACTCACTATCTGTCCCGCTGTCACTTTCACAGCAGCACCAAACAACATGGCTGACCAGACATTGTCTGCCGTGGCCCTCCCGGCCTCCATCCCCTCCTCTGGAGGCATGTGCAATATGAAGCTGGGAGACCTACCAAGGTACTCATCCAACAAAATATTCTTGGCCACAAACTTCGAGTTGTCCACGATGATGCCTCCCTTTCCAGGGAATAGCATGGTGCCTCTCCTGCCCTGGTTATGTGGATCTCTGGGTTGTTACTGCTTCGACTCTGACTGCCAAGATGACTGTGGCTGGTCCATCAACCGAAGCTGCTACCACCCCCCATTGACAGCAGGCTGCTGCTTCAACCTGTCCTGAATGGCATCCCTTTTCGATGACACCCTCCTCGGTTCCCCCCTCTTATTCTCCTCCACTAGCCTCTGTTTCTCCTCCAATGCATGCCCCCTCACCTGCTGTCACTCAATGAGCTGGGCCTAATGCTGTAGTTGCCACTCTTCCTCCATAATTCTGGCCTCCCTCTTTGCCGCCATGGCCATCTGCTCAACAACATAAAAAGCATCATCTCCTGTGATCATTGCCTCCTCCTACACCTGACAATAACGCATCACATCTGCCTCCTCATCAATCTCCAATAGGTGTGCTCCAAACAAGGCCCCTCCTCCTCCCATTCCCATCCCTCCCGTCCCTTCACCTCCACCCTGCTGCATTATCTGCCTCCCAAACTTACTCATCCCATCACTATCCAACACCTCCACCTTCTTCATAAACCAAATCCTTCATCAACTTATTCTTGTTCCTCATCATGCTCAGTCAAGAACGGCGCAAAATACTCATCTGATATATACCTCTAAAATTGCTAGAGATACCATTGAAATCGCCGTGGATGCCTTTAAATTGTGTCGGAGCTATTAGTGGTTTGTTAGTGCCGAAACATTTCAGGTGCGATTTTGAGTCCGGAAAAAGAAAACATTTTCAAATGCCGCGAAAAACTAATTATTTTGAAAAATTAAATTTTGAAAAATAAAAACCATAGGATTGACCGAATGGATTAGATCTGTCCATAAATGCACTATCGGATAGGTACGTTATGTAAAGATCTAAGGCGCAATTTTTTTAACCGAAAAGTGTCCGAACACATCAGGTTTATTCTATTTACCTAGATATAAGTACGTAATATCGTTCAGTCGTGTTTTGTTTGCACATAACCAGGATGACGTTGGGTCGCGTTGGCTGAGTATCTCTATTTGGTCATTGTCTACAAATAATTAGCCTCGGGGTGAGGAATTCATTTAGAGTGTACGTAAGTATGAATGAAAATAAATACACATTCGAGTTCATATCATTCGTACTTATTGCGAAGCGAAACGTCATTGCAGTCATTGTCAATGTCCTAAGAAAAACTGACACGCATTTATTTAGCTTATATCAAATTAAGAGGTCTGTACACCTTGAGAGGTACCGTACGGTAGGTACGTAGTAGCAGTATCTAGTCCTGCCTCATCGAGATACGAACTAGGAGTACCAGACCCTACCTCTCTCAAAAACGTACTAGGAGTATGTAGCAAAAATTGTCACATTGTACACCATGTCAAGGTACAAATCTAATTCATGTCCATTTTCAACAAAAGTAGACAAATACAAGCTTCCCCATATTTAGAATTCATAACGACATCAAAGACGAAGAGGCACCGAACATGAACGACCCTTCCGATCCCCACTTCCCATGGCATATAATGCATGGCACCTTGACCAATGCTATATCCGATATTCATATCTGGTGATACAGTGATCATTTCATCGCCTCTAAGACCAACCCTACCGTAGCTGCACTTACACATATATCAAAATGATGCAATGATAATCTTGAATTGAATCCAATAACGGTCATAATGGATACATCCATATATCTTCTAAAGTTGACAGTGATGCATCACTGTCACTGTCACCCCTCATCATAATGATAAAGAAAATAGCAGGATAGAGGAGGGAGTTTTGGGAGAAGGAGGAGATGATGGTGATCAATGACCCCTGATACGGCCTACCATTATGTGGATGTACAAGATGGTCAATAGGGTATTTTACATGGTGCCGTGAACCTATTGAGGGTGGTACACAAAAAAGGACTGCGGGGCAATGCCAAAACAAATATGCTGATAAAGGCGGGCATCACCGCCGGGGAGTTCAACTTCAACAAAACATTTCTAGCAAACAACACTATATCCCCCAAATTGTCCAGAAATAACTGTCAAAAGATAAGGTAATGTGGCACCAATATGGATGTGTACATGGTGCTCCTTAACAGGTGTGTCAAGGGCAGCAGCCTTGAATCTTTAATCCACATTATGCAGCAGAATTGAAGCCATGTTGATATAGCAAAGTAGATATGGTGGGGGCACTAGTGTTCAGGGATGATGGTTGAGTTGTGGAAGATAGCCAACTAAATTGTGACCAACCTCCTTTCCATCTAGGGTGGGAAGAGCCAATGACCATACTAAGGCACACATTTAATGCCTTCATCTCAGGGTTGTTGGTTGACAACATTTATGGTCATACAAATGTGGATATTTCTGTGTGTCAGTCTACTCGGGATGTCAACATGGGACAGACACTGCCGGTGCTCTAAGAATAAGAAATGGAGGAATATGACATTTAACATAATATGGTGATGGTGTCTTTGGTGATGGACAGGTTAGGATGTTGTAATCCTCATCAATGAAGAAACGCCCAAGAATTGGATGTTATTTGTAATGTTGCTCTAGAACCAAGCAGCAGTAGTAATATAGCATTGCCCGCAATGACAATTACAACAACTGAGGCAGTTGAGGAGAGGATGATGTTATTGAGGAGATATTATTATTCAATCCCAGAACCACCGTGGCATTTGATGCTGTGCATGGCTGCTTGAACTACATCAAATCTATCACCAAGGCATCCAATAACATATCCATACCTACCACAGTGGTGTTCAATGTCCTGTTGGATGCATGATGATGCTAGGATGAGCTAAAAATGTTGCTAGAAATGTTTTGCTTATATTAGTAGTGCTGTTTGGTCTTCTGTGGAAGGTCAGTGATACAGAGAATGAGGTGACAAGCAGACACAGTACCTACATGATAAATTTGATCAAGCTGGATATGATCATGTACACATCAATTGGTGGTGGCCCCAACTGATTCAATGCACTACAGTATAGATACCTTCAGATTCAGGCTTCTCTAGATGTAAGATAACAGGGTCAGATTGGTTGATCTCTCTCAGATATAATTCAAATTGTGGCTGGTAAATTTGTTGTTACCCATGTGAGAGTTTTTGTCAAATATTACAAACTGTAAACAAAAAAATCAAATACCCTAGTAAGGTTGTGCCCTCAATAAGTTGCAAACACGCAATATTTGGAGGTTACAAACAAGAATCATTAACCAACTAAGCTAATATCAAGTTTTATACGAGGGCACTATTACTTACTAATAAAAAGCATAAAAAAATGTTGTACCCTCATTGTCAAATAGGATGCATCATTGTCAAGTTAGGTCCAATATCTGCTAATCTCTGTTATATGTTCACATTATTTTGTCACCAAATATTAAGTTTGCCATACATAGGAACCATACATATTCTCTTCTGAAGAGTAATTACCCAATTGAACTCATTATGTCTCTTTACAACTTTCTTATGATACACCATTGTCTAATAAAATATGGTATCGTACTTAAAAAATGTTTCAATAAGTCTACATAAATGCCTACAGTTGGGTGTTTATTATTGCTCTGCAGTACTTGTACACACTTCTGCACTTGCATTGAAATTTTAATACAGTGCGGTTTTGATAAGCGTACAAAAAATCCCATGCTATTGGGGGGTTTGAATTTTCTGCAATACTTATACGCACTGGTTTTGATGTCCAATTGGACATGGTCATCTCTTTACAATTCTATTCTGGTATATCATTATTTGGTCTAACACAACATATCTTTTTGGTAGGCACAAAAAATATTTCCCCTTCAAATTTTGAAAAAATATGTTGTATATGTATGAACTGTACAGAATGCATTTAGGTATACTGTTATGTAATCAGACAGAATATATTGCTTTTGTAGGACTGGATACTAGTTGTACAAGCATAATCGATGTTTCTATTCCCTGTCCTACATCAGATTGCTATGTAAGCAGATACTACAACCAACTATCTTTTTTCGTAGAATGAAAATTTGGTCGACTGGGATGTGAATCCCCAATTATGCTTGACAAGGATAACCACATGCATTGGAAAGAACGTTCACCATTGATTTGAACTTCAGAGGGTATGGTACCATCAGATTTAGTTTAAGAATTAGTGCCATTTTTGTACAACCAATAGTTTTATCTGGGTTTTAAGTAAATAGACATTGCATGATGGATATTACCATAAAGCTGTATATTCCTTAGTAACCCAAGTTTGGCAACTTTGTTTACAAAAGTGCAGACGCAACTTCTTCCTTGGTAGTATCATGTGTGTGTATTCAGTAAGAAGTTATCAAAGCCCAGATACAGAGGCATTTGGCTCTCACCTAAATTAAACCAGATGTCAGGTTTATGTTGGCATTGTTTACATGTATAGATGTTATGCTAACTAAGACCAAAAGCATGTCTAGTATGGTTCCAGGGGAGTATCTCCTGTAAAAGTTTAGCTAGAGAAGCACTGTGGATAAATCAAACATATCAGTTAACAGTTGTCATAATTATCTGACAAGAAACTCATCTTGTGGGAACATCACAATTTATCCCCTCCTCATCTTCCTCCTCCTTCTTGTTGAAATTAGAGTCATCATCTTTCCCCACAGCTTTGTTGTTCAATCATATACACTCATCTTGCCATCAATCTGTAACTCATGTATTGTATAGTCATTGATCTCTTTATCCTTCAGTGATTTGCATAGTGACTGTTTTAGACAAAATAGAGGGACATGAACAGTGTGACAATGCTAATATTTATATACAGTGTAATAATATTAATAATGATGAAAGTCCAATTACGGTATATATAAATCTAATATTTAATGTACTTTGTTCTTTACTTCTTAAATTTTAACTGACAAATGGTACTAATAATCTATAGAGATAATCATCCTATCATCTGGGGCTTTACTATTTAAAAAATATGAACATTCGTAAAAACTAGGATTCTTCCTCCAGTCAAAATGTTGATATAATCTACTCTGTAATTTCCATTATGTCATCTTTAAATATAGACAACATCGTTACGGCATCCACAGTGTTTTGTCTCTTTGCAATCTTACTTGCATTATTCTTTCCAAACTTCTTTCCTGTTGTTTTCTTCTTGTAGATATTTTTGGTTTCAACTATTTCATCTTAGACATTGACCATTGTTTAAACAAAAAATGATTTATATTGTCTATTTGTTGATTTCATTTTTTTATCATCATATTTATTAAATTGAACCTGGAGTAAAGTGAAGTGTGGTTTCCCATAGAGAGATGACTATAGATACTCATCTTTGGAAAAATTCAATCATATGTTTGATTAGAAAGTGTATCTTGTTGATATGACTCACAAATGGAAATAGTTACTCCCAGGTCTATAAATTGGAGCAGCAGAATCTTTTTTGTCTACCATGTTTTGTTGGCCCTTGAGATGCAAAAATAGAGTGTATATGCTTTGCAATAGTATCCAATCAATTGAATATCAAGCAAACATCTGGATAATCTTTTCATCTAGAACTAGAACTGAAAGACAAAGAGCTTTCACATCCTCAAAATTTCAAGGAATTCAATGCTCTAACAGGTGTATTCTCATGATCACTATGTTCTGCCATGTACTGACCACCATCAATAAATTTAATTGCATTGTTAAAGACAAATTTCAATTTACAATATGGTCGTTTTAAAATCAAATGCAAAATTTACGCCAGAGCTGCTAAAAATGTGGATAAGCTAACCTAAGTTAAATATAGTGTTTCTTGATGTGGTGAGTTCTTAGATTTGGATAAGGACAATTGCAGTAGGGTCTTAGAAGTAGCAATAGAGAAAAGGGGATCAACCGGGGGGACTGATGAGATAGACATAAGTATAAATTCTTGGTTAAATTGTATCTTTGCCAATAGGTAGGAGTAATCCTTCGTGTTGAGTATAGCATTTCTTATGCTTACTCTTTATGGTATGTGTGTTTCGATAAGACTATCCGTCGTTATTTTGAACTATAGGACATTTTTGTGACGCTTAGTTTTTTGAGTTTTATTTACTTTTTCTTTAGTAATACTCCTGAGTTTAACTGCATACTCTTGGTATGAGTTTAGTTCTCAAATAACAGATCTTTGTCTCACGATTTTTCCACAGAATCTTAGATATTACCAAAAGCAAATATATGCGGTCGGATATCA
>JAZGVQ010000058.1:0-16650 GCA_037356215.1 Thalassiosira gravida | reverse complement strand
AGGAAGCGATTTTGCATGATCAACCAGGGGCTGCAGAAACTCCCTTGCTTGTGTAGTAATGAGGACTGTATTGTGTGACATGAGCGACCAGTACTCAAAGTGGAGAGCTGCCTTTTGTTCCCAGGTGCAGCAAGGGAAACCACACGTGGTATTGAATAAATTCATTACTTTGTTCAAAATAGGTTGGCGGTGACCAACAGTTCCGTATCCCATGAGAATTTTGTTGTACTCCTCATATTTGCAAGGCCCTCCACAACACTGTCTCATACTGACCAGTTCTATATTGCATGCTGGAGGATTTATCTTGGATAGAAGACTTATGGAATGTTGCAACAATACAAAATTCCCCCTTGGACAATTCCATTCCATCCAATTGGCTACTACAGCAAAAACCCTAAGTGTAAACTTGTTATTCTGTGTGATATGATCCTCCCTTTGAGACTTATCTGGGAACTGTTGCAGAAAGTCTGGGTTGCCAGTGTTATAAATGATGTGCAAGTATTCTTTGGGGTATAATTTAAGCACCAATCGTTATGAATTGTTGAAGAGTCCTTGATTGTGTACATTCATTTCCTTGCCGGGATGCATTTTAAAGAAGTCTGTGGGATTATTTGATGCCAACAATTCCAAATTCAAGAGAGTTTGGGTATTAGCAGTGTTGTCACCAGCATTCTGCTGCTGACCCAAGACATTGATATTTGCAAAGAAGATAGCAACCAAAATTGACCAAGCTGTAATAATAATGAATGTAGTTTTACACCAAATTCTTTTGGCCATCAGGACAAAGGTTATGGAGGATCCTTTAATATTAATGGTTAGGGTTGAGCCATCCACTGCCATTGCAACTTTTTAATGATGTCCTATGCTGGATACTGGACAGATGCTTGTTGCCTTGGATTGCTTTTTGCTAGTTGATCACTTGGCATTCCAAAAAGTGAGGAGAGATAGAATATAGTAATTGCCATGGTGTGTCGCCTTGTGCAACAGTTGTGCTGGTAGTCTATTGTACTCATTACAGACAAAAACTTCAATTTTTCTCGCAATTTGACATTGCCATATGATCAACATTATGCAATGTTGCTATCATTGATATTGTACCATGATGTAAGCATTGTTTCCAAATGACTATTTACGTGTCAAGTACAAGCCAAAACAGAGCATGGGCATGACAGTGTCAAAATTTCCTTGTTGCCAAGGCGGCTGCTCCTGTTCTGTCCATTGCATGATGTACTAATGATAGTCAGCTGTTTTGCTGTCAGCCAGTGGGAAAGCCTAAAAGTTAGAATACTACCTACCTGGACCCTAAGGACATTGTGCCAACCTGGTACTTGGAATGCACAACAAATTTAGTAACAATACACAATAAAATAATAGCAGGGTATGCACAGGAACAGGTACAGTCAACAGTTACAACAATAAATTTCTACAACAACAGCAGCTACAGCAGCAATGTTTCTTCTTTTAATTATTGACCAGAAAACGAGGCTAAAGTGATGTTTGGATTGTCAACCCAAGACCACTTCACCGGCGCAACAGATAAAAATTGCTCATTACACTGTCGTTCACATGCTCTGATTTTCAATTCCGGTGTCTCCAATGATGATTGTAGATTGCTTTCCTCTTGTAGAGATGATTCGTCAAACCCTTTCTCATTATATACACATCCCAATAAGCAAGCCACACCGGCACCAATCCTAGCTGCAACCATCTCCGGGCAAAAATGCATTCCATCCTTGAACAGGTAATTCTGCTCGCAGTACCTACCACCGGATTCATTCGTGGGTTTTTTGTTGCATACATGGGGAATGGACGGAGGCCAAACGCCTCCCTCTAATCGCTCCAGGAGGAAACCGGGGCCTTCGACATCCAGTGTTTCTCGGTTCACCAACAGTGGATCGCTCACGTTGTAACCAAGGTGACGAGCATTTGTCCATATGATATGATTGCTGTATGCCGCATAATCCATGACTAGGACGTGAGTTTTGTGATCCAAATGCCAGGATATTGCAACATCCCAAATCATATCATTGATCTTCCGCACTTCCTCCATAATCTCAAGGGTATTGACATTATTTGTAAATGGCACGGTCATGAATACAATGGTAGTTGCACCAAGTACCTCGTGTACCAACTCCGCCGCCTCAACAACACGCTCGCGCGTGATTTCGTGCACCTCCATCCAACCATGCATCACCCTAAATATAACCGCATCCACCTTCTCCACAGTAACACTCTGCCCCTCCCAAAAGTACTCATGTCCCAAAAATGAATTGACCTGATATTCTTTCCATCCCCCACCCCTCTTATTCTTCAACTCCGGCCTCCCCCGTCCCTGCTTGGACAACAGCCCAGTAATCCTCCACGCGCCATGCATACCCCCTCCGCGGGTGGGAGCCACGCGCGTACCCCCCTCGGCACCCCGCCACGCCTCCCACAGCAACTTCCGCGATTGTAATTCGTACCCTCCCATCATTTCATCAAGGACCTGGGCAATCTGTATTGTGAGCGAGTCGCCAATGTTCAGTATCTTGAGATTGGTGTCGATGGTGGCGGTGAAGTCAAGTACACGATGGCCTTGGCTGTGTAGGCCAAGGAGGAGGGAGGGAGGGACTTCGGCGGTGCGCGTTCCGCCATTTTTAAGTGGGCCAAGGTCGCAACTGTGGGGGAATGTATTGGAGAATGGGAGAGTTTGGGGGTCGTGGAGGGTGAATGATATTCGGATGGAGGTTTTGTTGTTGTTGATATTTTTGCTGCTGGGCAATGAAAAGGAACTATTGTCATTAATTGTGTGGATGTGATGGTTATTATGTTTTGTTTTTGTAGGCGCCATCAATGATGTTGGATGAGCATTGGCATTTATGATGTGGTTGCTGCTACTCTTGATTAACAAATGAAGGTTGTAGGTTCCGTAGAAGACGATCAATAGGAAAGCCGATATACTAATGAGCAATTGTTGCTTTATTGAAAGGTTGCCATTCATGTTGTTGTAGGAAGGCTGGTTGGTATCAGTGTTCGGAGTTCAAAAGTATTTGCTCTTCTCGCGAAAAGGTTATTATGGGATCTGTATGGGCAAATAAAAAGTAATTTATTCCGTTCAAACAGAGATACCTACCCCTCAATCATTTCGCTGATTTTGTCCAGGTACAATATAACACTTCTTGCCTAATAGTTTTTATTTATTCCTGTCAACATCAGAAACAGACAATCATTCTACAAGCAACCACTTTGTCTATTCTCGATTCCAACAGATCAGACTTGTATCTTTGTATCTCACAACTTTCTATTCCTAAACTGCTTAGAAAGCGTCGTAGGCAATAGTGGATGAATATCTATAAAAGGCCTATGACTCTATCTGTCTGTGACTTGTATTCTATAGAATTTCTGTACTAAGTATTCATGTCAAGTTTTGATAGGATCGAGGTTTGAAGTTTTACTCTTCTCGTTCTACGGAATACAGATTTATCCCCTCTATGAATTAGGACTTACTTAGTTAAAATAGTAGTTTTTTAATTTTTCCTAATTACAGCAAATAGTATTATTTTTGCAAACCGGATTGAGTAGTTTTATCTATTTACAAAATGTTTTATCTATTTACAAAATACTCATATGCATGGAAAATAGCTCTTCGCGAATGCTAGCACAACAAAAGTGACTAGTTTTATCTATTCTACCTGGTAACCTTATTGTGAGAGATTATTGAGTAGTTTTATCTATTTACAAAATATTTTATCTATTTACGAAATACTCATATATTAACCTTAAAAGTGACTAGAGAAGAAGAACAACAACAACAAGGGGCACCTAAATGTGGATCTTGCGAGAGGGTACTCCTATGTTGGTAGGGTAGTAAGTAGGGTTTGTAAGATTCGTTGTCCAGGTACAGGTGTTTCAATTGGCTTTTCACCTATTAAATATTGTATTGTACCTCATTCGTTCAACGGGAGTAGATATCGCCATAGCTGTGCTTGCATTCTAGCAAGAAGCACGGATAGTATTGTTGTTCCAAACATCAGGTACTGTTCACTCTAAGTAGTCTCTATATTTTACGGCACCAAGTCAGTGGCTACATTGACCTTGAGCCCGTTCAGGGTCTCCAAATTAATCGCATCAGGCTGCATGGGATCGATCCTCGTGACGTGGTAGTTGAGGGTCCCGGCCTCGACCATGACACGCGGCGCATTGTGAGGCAGACCGTTGCCAGGCTGATCAACCGCCTGGTCTTGAACCTCGCCGCGCTTGGTCCATCCAAAGACCATGAAGCCGCCCGAACTGTTGATCAAAGCCAAGACGCCATTGGCAGCATTGAAGATGCGCTCCTCCACCGCAAAGTCCTCCAGATGAGCCGCCCGAGTGCCCGCAGGAAGGGCGGCGTCGAAAATGAATTGCCGGTTGAACCACTTGCTGCTCAGTTGGGTTGTGAACGAAGTGCCATCGGGAAGCACAATCTCAATATGAAGAATGACGACAACCACCCCGACACGGAGCCTCATCTGGACACAGGCGCAACGTCTCGATACAACACCTCCGTTCACGATGGATTGCTGATCACACAAATCCCCACCACATGGAGTGTCCACGAACGAAATGCTCCTCAAATGGATTCGGCAGCCACGAAGAATGAACCCGTTGAGGCTCATGCCCTCCATAACGACCGGGCGCTCTGCGAATTGAAAGTTGCCGTTGACAACCATCAAGGGACGCGTAGGCTCCAGGATGGGGGTTGTGCCATCGGCCAAAGTGCGGTCAGAGCTCGGAGGATTGATCAGTAGAACAGTACTCCCTGGGCCTGTAGTTTGCGGCGACGAAAGAATGTGAGCGATTTTCTGGAACGGACATAACAGGTCCGTAGTAGGAGTACTCACGTATCTCTCCATTGTCTCGCGTCTCCAAATTCGCCAGAAGTCGAGGGCAAAACCCGTTTCCTTCGAATATCATGAGAGTGTTGCTGCCCGTGTCGCTGAGGGGACATATCAAAACGATCTTTCTCGCGTGACGTGCAGTAGTCACCTGGCCGCGTGCCCCGTTGAACCCGCGCTGCTGAATCTGCGTGCTAGGAGATGAAGTAATGCTCAAAATTTTGGCCACCATGGCCGTGTTGGGCTGTGCGCCATTCCTAATGAGATCCTGAAGAGCAATGAAGTCAAAACGATCCGGCAATTGCCCACCACCAGGCGCAAGAGGACCACGAATGAGCTGGACGTTCTCGATTTCTAGGTCAACAAGTCCCAGGAACGGCTCCGTCCGCTGTGCGACATTATTGCGACGCAGGCGGACATTGCGCTGGTCTCCTTCGCCTCCATCCTCACGCCGCCGAGCACGATTCTCCTGTTGCTGTTCTTCCGCCATTGTGAGAGGCGATGCAAGATTTGTGAGAAGACAGGGACGCGGCGGGGTTCCAAGGAGAGAAGAATATTTTCGCTCATGAATTCTTTAAGAGTAGAAACTCAAAATTAAAATTGCTCACAACTCGCACCTTGTTCCTGCTATTCAGATCCCCTCCTTTCCAATAATTAAGAATTCAAAGAGGGTGCAAAGAATCCTGATCGATGTCTGGAAACGACAGTAAGAGAATTGGATGAGAAGGAGGCTGGGGCGACTGAATCAACAACAGCAGGGACATCTCCTCAAGCTGATTGGGCAAGTAAGTTCAGAGCGACAGTAGCGGCTTGGACTCAGGTAAAAGTTGCAAGATATTCTTTGGTTTTTTGCCCAGGTCCTTCCCCCCGGGATAGCTTGAGTAGCGGCAAGTAAGAGAAGATCACCTCCGTCTCGAAGGGCTCCTACTCCACCTTTATGGTAATTTGGACGGCGTTATCCTCCCATCCATTTTGCAGGGCAAACATGGCTGGAGCGATGGCACGGCTCGGGCAAGAGTGAAAAGCCCGGCAGATTTGATTTCTCTAGCTCGAGCGGTGGTGTTCTCCCCTGGGATTGTGCGTTGGTCGGACACCATTAGCTCGGGCAATTCCAGCGAGAGTGGCTTGTGCTCAGAGTGATTCAATGAATTATCCGCTGACGGCAACTACGTCAGACTTGGCGCCGTGATCTCTGCTGGGTGGGCTCTTCCCTCCTTCTCTAGCAGTGGGGCTGGCGCTCTGCACCGCGGACCAATCAGAGTCCGTCCACAGCTAGCGGCTGATCGTCCGACACGCCACCAAGCCGACCGAAGAATACCCAGGAGGGAGAGGAGGGCGCCGCGAATGACCAAGGGCGGCGGGGCTTGCGATGGAGGAGGATGACGGCAACTCATCGATTGCTATTGCCTGATTGCCTGTGTGATATAATAGGTACAAAGTCGAGAGGGTGAGAACAAGAGTAGAAAGGGCCCATGCCGCAAGGGCATGGGCCAAGCTTGCAATGCGAATTTAAAGAGGCGTCATTTTTATCTCGCCTTGCTCTTGTCCCGATGGCCAAAGGAAAGCTGCCGAAGGAGCTAGATGGCAGTGGTTGGTGAGATGATGGCAGGACGCCTGTCTCCTTTTTCTCAAGGCGGCAGTCTCTGTCCGGTGGAGGAGAGCAAGTAACGATGCGTATCGCTCGGAGGTCGGAGGTGGAGGTGAGAATGAGGTGAGAGATATTATTGTAGATTGTATGAGGGGTAGTGGTAGTGGGGCGTGGCGTGGGATGGATGTCGGCTTTTTATTCGGGGGCGGCATAGGGAAAATATTCCTAAATAAATAATTTCCCTCATCAATACTCCTACTCCTACCACGTAGGAACAATACCAATTTTCGGGGGGTCTGTGTTAGGGTTAGGTATTGTAGTCTATTGTAGCCTCACACATAAAAGATTAGATTCAACCCGTGCGTCAAAAGACGCAATCACAATCAATCAGTCGAAAGACTTGCGTAAGACGCAACACAAACGGCCACTATCTACTGCTCTCAGTTTCAGCGTGGGCCACGACCTGCCACGACGTGGCTATGGCGCATTCACGCCGCCGCTCGATAATCGACCCAGCTAATGGAGGAGAAGGGGCCTAATATTGTTTAACATTCTAACACCGCTGCGCCGGCACACGGGCGCTGCTGCAATTCCTAAAAATGTTGATGTCAGCACATTATGTATGAGCACCAAGACCGAAAAGCTGAGCAAGAGCAGATGGTGGTGCTGCACTGGTGATTCTCCATGCCTACGACGAATTTGGGTGCACAAGAGGGGGGTGCCACCCTCCATTGGCCGTCGTGGCCGAGATACAGCGGACGAAGCGGATTTTTTCGTCCACATCGTCGAGGCTGTTGTACTCCTCCACAATTTGGGCGCCAGCGTTAATCCAAGCAAATGCGCTGTCCTGCCCCCTCCTCCGCATATTTTCGACCAAAAGCTTCCAACGTCGCTCCAAGCTCATGCGCTCACTCTTGGTCATGTGGGACAACCCGCAGATGAACGCCGCGATGCCCCAAGGCCGATGTCGAATGTCGGCCGTATCTTGGGCCCCAGTTCCATTGTTGTGCTGTGGCACTCTCTGGGACAAACACTCCGTCTGGCCAATGTAGATATGCTCCATGAAGCGCTTCGACACCAGGCAATAGACAAATCCGGCAGTGTCTTGAGGTGGTGTGATGTCTTGCAGCCGGAAAGGGTAGACCTCCGGATAGTCAAACACGTGCTGATTGCGGTCATTCCCCTCGCGGTTAACGGAGATGATGTCGAGCACGTGCTGGGTGTACTGGGTCCACTGATCGAACATTGTGATCAGCTCCCACATCTTGTTTATGGCAAAATTTCTCTCGCCGACGATGAGAGTCATGCTCGCCGTCGTGGATCGGCTCAAGGCCACTACGATTTGGCCTCCCTCCCACGGAGAATACTCCTTGCTGATCTCTACGGCAATGCCCAGTGGCAGCGTTGCGCCTTGCGCCTTGTTGATGGTGATGGCTCCAATGTGCTTGAGCGAATATTGAGTCCGTTGGGCCTGGATGTGGTAGCGAGCCGATACCAACCTCGTTGGCGCCACACCGATGTAGACTTCCACCCAGTTGGCAGCGGTGAGCTCCTCTCTTGTTGGCAGTTGATGGCGATCGTACTCGATGTGGTGGTTTCCCGGGGGCGCGATCCACAATGGTATCGCCCTGAATTGATCCACATCCTCTTGGGATGGTAGCTCCAACAGAAAGGCAAGCTGGGATTGGCAGTATCGTCCGTCTCGAATGTCGTTGATGGTGCACTCGTATATGCCTCCGACAAAAAGCACCAACTCGGTCGGCTCCTTCAGCTCATTGTCCAGCGCACGGACGCTCTGGTCGGAGGCCAGTGCCCACTCTCCACTTGCCCCACGCGAGCGTTGTTTATCTTGGGATGCGGCAATGCGAAACGGATCCTGATCGTCGTTCAGTTGCTGCTTGATGCTCTCGCGATATTCCTCCAGCGCTTCCTGTGCGGGACGAACGCGAGAAAACGCTCGCATCATATTGGGACCAATCCGCCTGTCGTTCCAGTTTGGGACGTACGTCAATGTCTTGGCCAACCGGAAGAATTCCGCTTTGAGCGTGCTGCTCGCCAAGAGCTCGAACGGGTTCATCCGGGTGATGGCCTGCAGGCGCTGGAAGTCGGGATCACCGTGAGCTCGGACCGATTGCGTCAGCTCGAACATCATGAAGCATGTCAGCATGAGAGATGACGTTAGAAACAGCAGCTGGTTGATTGGCTTCAGCTGGCTAGGATCCATCGTGCCCAAAAGCAACACACCGCCGAAGGGGATCTGAGACTTTCGCTCCTTTCGCAGTATGATATCCATTGCTGCCAATTGCTTGGCGGAGGTCTGACCGGCCTCGTCCAAGAACAACGCATCCAATGTGAGGAGTGCATGCAACAGAGTCGGATCTCGTTTGATTTTCTGCATGGCCAGCTCTGCAACGCGATAGGGCGACGCGGACGCGCCAACATCGGTTGGAAACTTGAAGAGCTTATGCAGGTGGATCCCTCCGAGAGCGGTGGCGCGAACCCCCATCAATGTTGTGGAGAGAATATTGATGGACTGGGAAAGCGCGTATATCACGCAATACTGTCCAACGAAGGATTTGCCAGTTCCATGAGCGCCGTAGACGATGAGATTCTTAGTGTAAGTCATGCTCTCGTGCCCGTTTGTTGCCCGATATTTGTCAATTTGTCTAACGTTCCATTCGATTGCAGCCTTCTGCTCAGCGAACGATGCCTCGCTTTGGTATTTGTACTGGGTCAAGGTCTCGACGGCGTCCCACTCCAGGGGAGAGTCCCGTGTGACTTGCATCACTTGCTCTAGAGACGGGATGCCGCTGGTGTACTGGAGCGTGTTGTAAATAGAACGCAGCTGGGATTCCTTGCTGGATCTCCAAAACTCTTGGTTTGCCTGCGTCTGAACTGCACGAAGCCCAGTCATCGTAAAAGGCGGCAGCTCAGTCATTGCCAATGCATTATGAATGATGGCGTCATCAAACACCGTCTTCGCCATGACGATGAATGATTCAGCCTTGGTGAGTGAATTGGGATAATAGACCAATTGCTCTTCAATGTATTTTCGAGTCAATTGCGCTGAATATCTCTTCAACGAATCCAAATCAGCGGCACTGCCAATCAATCCAACCTCGCGAAGACTGTCCCGAATCGTGGGCTGAGTGAGAGCGTCCATCTCGGTGTCATACTTCCCGAGGGACAAAATGATGTGCGTGAGGAATTGCTGGGCATTTGCAGGACTGGTGCCAGACACAACGGGCACGGGCAGCAGGTCAGTTTCGTCTTCGTAGAAGAAATGTGCCACTTCCTCGGCCCACAGCGTGTCTCCCATTTTCAAATCCTCCTCAAGTGTCCTGTGCACGCAGATCATCTCATCAATGGCTTTGTTGATTTCGTAGGCAAACGCATCGGTATCCGTCGGCGCAGTCAGGTTCCCGAGCTTGGTTAGATTGCTCTCAACCAATGTCGATACATCGTCAATGGCCAGCTCGCGAATCCTCACCCGCCTTCCAAAACAATCAATCCAGGAACAATAGTACAGGTCGGGGTTCAGCGCCGATTCAATGTCCTCGTCCGCCATTTGCTTCTCCTCAATGTGGCAATAGCGAAAGTAATCAACGGGATTTTGGAAGACTCCCAGGAGCTCTGGTGGACGCAAGGAGAAGATGGATATCATGTCGTACTTAGAGGAACGGCCGTTGTGGTTTCTGAACGTTGCTCTTTGGCTGCCCGTCATGAGTTGCTCCTCAGGCAAACCAAGCTGCTGTCGAACACGCTGCATTGGCACACCGCTGGCGAATGCGTCGGATGGATGCTCAGCCTCATCTTCGGTGTTGCCCACTACGTTTCCCTGCGCATCGAGTTTTATGCTGTTTTTTGGGCGAAGTTCGAACGGGAGTGTGGACAATTGGATGAACTCGAGGTTGGTAAATACCTCCGCATCGCCCATGATTATTTGCCGGATCTCAAAATGTGGCATGTCCCGCCCTCTGGGATGGTGTTTAGTCCGCTCCTTTGCAAATGCCTTGTCTTCGTTGAACTTGGAGGACACAACCTTGGTGTTGTGCAAATGAGTTTTGCCCAGCACCCACTGCCCTGTGTGAATGTCTTGGCAGAGGACGACGTAATTGCCCTCGTCAAACTTAGAGATGTACTTGCACACGTACTTGGCAATGCCATTGGTGTGGTCAAGCGCTTGGGCGTTCTGCATCGATTTCAGTGGCACAAAGAAGTCGGGAATCACTGGCGACATGTTGCACTTCGCATTGAAGTTGCAGGGCGCAATGTGACGCTTTGGTACGAAGTAAGAGTGAGTGAATGTGCCTCCCGCTGATCCCACATATTTGTCACTGACATTTTCACTATCTTCTTCCTTTTCATCTTGATCGGCGTGCTCGTTAGGACGACTTTCTTGATCACCAGCATTGGTATCCTCGCCTGGCGGTTCGTACATGCGAATTTCTTCCAAAACGTCCAGCGTTGCTTTTTGGTATTGGTAGGGAATGGCAACATAGTTATGCCGAGTTGGATCAGGGCAATCGCGAACAGAATGCATCTTGCGACACTTAAAGTCTTTGTCTCCCTTTCCCACATCCACCCTCTTGTCGCACCGATTGTCGCAAATGTGGCGCAAAATGACATCGGCACGCGCTGTGATGTCGGCCACCTGTTCTGGCCAGCCCATCGGCTTGAGCAGTCCTTCCGCAATCAATCGCGGCACATCGTCATCTGTTCGAACCACTTCCAACACTGAGGTACGAATCAAATCTTGGATATACCTCTCTGCGTCGCCTGTCATTGTGCTCTTATCAATTGCAAATATCAGATGATTGTGACACAGGTTGCCGGCCTCTCCTTGGTACTCATCACGGGCAAAGATGGCGAGAGTGGTTCCACACGCCGTGACGTGCTCCTTGATGTGCTTGAGGAGCAGGTATTTCACGGCTGTCCAGTTGCTGTACACGTGGACTCCGTACGACTTCTCCATGGCGCGCTCCAGCTCTGCCTTCTCGAACTCGGAGAGGGTGTGATAGTTGGGAAACTTTTTCTTCCACTCGCCCAATCGCTTCCACTCATGGAGATGCGCCAACCCAGGATGCTCGCTTTGATTTGCGGTGAAGGTGAGAAACCATGTGTACTTGACATACTTCTGCGATGCCGCTAAATTGAGCACCATCTTACGACTGTCGACGCTCCCGGCTAGCTTGGTGTGGTCCTGGTCTCTCACCGACATGCCGTAGGCGCTCTTGTTATCGACAACGAAGCCTCGCTCAAAGATGTCTCGCGAATGGCACTTGCTCATGACCATGTTGCCGAGCATATCAAAGTAGAGGCACATGATATTGGGATCCGTGCTCGTGGTGGAAAACGGATTGGTCATGTGCATACGTGCATGGGTTAGCATGGATGCAAATCCGTACGGGTGCGTCTTGGAACAGAGGAGAAATAGCGGCTCGGCGCCCAGTATGGAGCACTCATCGTGCTCTGCTGCTGCATAATAATGCCTAGGAAAAAGACTCGCACCGGGCTGCAGGAGTGGGGATGCTTGACCGGGGCTTGTTGCACAAAGCGACTGAACGACATAGCGCTCGCGGCTAGTCCCTTCAATGGTCTGCTTGTGCCTGGTTGTGCACTTGCCCGCTTGGTTGAAAATGACGTGACCTCCAACCACAGTCTTCTTTGGATCCTGCTGGACGTTGACGGGAACATCGCCAGCGTTCGTTGTGGGGAAACCTTGATCGCGGACAACGTTGTCGGCCGTTGCATCAAGGGTAATATCCTGCTGAGAGGTCAGCAAGAAATCGCCCGATTCTGAGTCAGCTTCGCTGTTGAGGTAAGACGCATCATCGTTGTCCTCTTCTCTGTCAGACCCATCGTCTTGGTCCTCTTGGAATGCTCTAACCAAATTGAAAATAGCAGCCGCCGCGTCCTGGTTTGGCTCGCTGCCTCCGCTCTGCTCGTTCTCGTTCTCGCCATCCACATCTGCCTCGTCGGAGTTGCTGGTGGGTGGAATCACCGTCGAGACGCGGTCCACGGGAAGGGAATTGTAGCACCTCTTGCACACCCGCAGATTGCAGCCAACGTTGCTGCACACGTACGTCTCATTTCTCGTACAATCGTGTTGCGTTTGATGCTCATTCCCTTGACTCACATAACGATTCATGTTGCACTTTAACTTCTCGCCTCGACCGCGGTGGGATGGGATCAAGGGAAACTGGCAACACTGACAACGCACGTGGGACTTGCCTCCCATGCTCTCGAAAAACTTGGAACGCCAGTGATCCACGCACATGTCATCCTGCCAGACGTACACTGAAACACACTGCGCAAAGTGGCATTCATCCAATGCATATTGGAGGTTGTCGTACAGTTCTTCTCTAGCCAGCGAGTAAGTAACAATGTTGTCTTTCCTCTCTTGCTTTTGCCACTCGGAAAAGCCTCCGCCGTGGCGCATGTATCGCACTGCATCGTAATGAGATGGCCTTTCTCCTCTCTCCTTGGCTCTCACGACACAAATAACTCGCAACTCAAACACAGCTCCGTTGATGATGCGGCGACCCACTGTTGGCGTCTCATCTCCAACAGCAATGATGATTTTTTTGACCTTGAGTTCGTCGATGTGGTCGCTCAACATGGCCTCCTCAATTGACGGGATCACAGCCACTGTGTTGGCATAGTCTCCCGAGTGGAACAGGCGATGGAAGCATCCGATATTGAACAAATAGAATGACAACGAGCCATGGACCGCAGCATCGTTGAGTTCTGGCGGGGCAAATGCATTGACTTTGGACGCAATGTCGGACAGTGATGTGAGTTTTGATATCGGAGAGCGCCGATCGACAGTGACTGAGTCGAACTCAAAGCATTTGCTTTGGATTGATGTGAGAAGCCATGCTTCCCAACCACTCCATCGAAACGGCGTTGGCTTGGTGTCGATGACGTGCCACAGTTCGGCACAGCCAGAGATCATGGCGAAAACCGTCCACGCCAGCGCCGACGGCTTGTCGACAGTCATGAACGGCGGAATGGGCCGGAACTGCGTGCCGTACCCAGATTGGTCCTCTGTTTGCAGAAGGTTGATGAGCACTGGCCAGGACCGCCTCACCCACAATTCTTTCTGGCGCTCTCCCTGACGCCCTCCTCTTCGTCTTGGGCTGTCATCGATGACATGAATCTGCTGTGTTGATGATGACTCGAACAGTTGGATACGAATCATGTCGTCAAACTTCACGTATGTCGCTCCTTGAGTATTCTTGCGTAAGTCTTCACTTGCGAATCGTTCCTTGGCATTGCTGACAAATGCATCGGCCATCTCTGACGTGATCTCTCGATTGACAACCTTTTGATCCAAAAGCATGGGTATGTCTCTCCGTCCCACGATGCTGGCCGCTTCGTGCTCTGCGAGAAGGAGCGACGTCTTGCTGAAATCGCTGTGGTTGGTCACATCTAGCGTACTGGTGCCAGAATAGCCACTGCGACACTGAACCATTCCAAATTTGGTGCAATACTTCATTGCTTTCATGCTCTTGGTGATGCGAGGAATCTGGACGCACGAAGCGAGTTGATCTGACTGCTCTGCATTGAATATGTGGTCGCTTGTACTTCGTGGCGGATACAGCGTCATCTTATCTTGCCCACCGTTGTGCGTTTTGCAGGTGCAGACTTGCAGTCCATCTCCGTCCAAGATTGCTGCCGGGGTGACGCTTCACTTATCGTTCAACATCGTCATGGGATAGTTCATGTAATGGATCCAGTATTGGTTGCAGGTCCAGTGAACGAGTCGATATTTCTTGACTCCCGAGTATAGAGGAAGAATCACTCTCGGAAGCATCCTCTGAATCATGAGATCCAAGGGAATTCGGCCAGCTTCGCAACAGTTCGTGGAGCAATTCCAAGGACAGAGTACGTTTCTATCTAATGCATCGTGATTTTCCATTGCCTTCACCACTCCCGCAATCTTACCAGAATTGAAATCCTCGTGGTATTTGTGCAAGTCCAAGGTCTTGTCTTTGAAGAAGGGCTTTGGGTGATCAATAGTGCAGTGGCGATAAGGATGCGGTTCCCCACTCAAACCTTGGATGTCCTCCTCCAAAGCATCAATCCACCACTTTCTCATCGTTTGTGGAATGAAGCGCCAAAGTGTCTCGCCGTCATACAGTTTGAAGAAATGACGCTCTCCTCCAAATGTGCTCGTGTGAGAGCCAGAGAGCAATCTCCAAAAGAACGCCGGCCAGGCGCATTTGCTTGGATTCTTCTGCTCCACCAAATAATCACAACACTCTTGGCACAGAGTGTAGTTACAGGCACGAGCTCCAGTGAATGCTCTGACGTGTTTGAAAACGCCCTGCTTCCGGATGCTACTCGAGTGGGCTGTGTAGAATTGGAGAGCGTACGGTTCTTCAGCTTCATCGAACTTCCGACGTTTGCAATTTGCACATTGGTGATGGCCTGTGTAGAAAAGAGATCAGAAGAAGTGAGTAGACAATTTGAAGCGAACGCTGTTGCAAATTGACCCAAGTGACACTCACATAGCATTTCTTGACTCGTTTGAGACGTACGTGTGCTTGCTGTCTGAGCCGGATCATTTTGCACTGTCCGTTGTACGGGGGGCTGTCTATTCGGCTGGCTGGATGGTGCTTGTCGAGCCAACGATGTATCCACACGAGCAGGCGCAATTCTTGGGTGAGACGGCTTGCGTTGCCGTGGTCGCCGATCATCTCCTTTGAGCCACTTTTCGATGTCGATGCGCATTGCCGGGCCTTGAGCGATTCTGTTCTGATCAATGTCGAAGATACCCAGCGAGCGAAAGACGTCCAAGGTATGATCCAGCTTCTTTGTATAGCTGTCACATACATCTTCAATGACCCAAGACAGCAGCACAGGATCTTCTCCCTGTTCGCTGAAGTTTCGCTTGAAAAACCATTTGATCATCCAATCGAGCACCGGCATGGCGAAATCATGAACCTCGTCGTAGCATGGCCCACGTTCAAGCTCCCAGTCACGGTTGAATTGGGATGCAGTGAAGAACTTCAAACCTCGAGCTCTGGTAAGAAAACGCCTAGTTCGCCATTCTGAATCACCATAGATCTTACGAACCATCTTGTCTCTGGTCACTTGGCCACCATCTTTGATGTTGCCTCCAATTAAGAAGAAGTGAATCAATGTAGTTTTGAGGCATCGGACTTGGAAATTGCCGTCATCTTTCTTCTCCAAATCAATGACGTGGAGTTCTTTGAGCTTTTGCAACGCTGGATACAGATGATCGTGTCTGCTGCTTTGTTGGAATTTTTGCTCCAAGTGGGCAGAGACCGCATCGTGCAACGAGTCAAATTCATCCGAGTCCAAATCATCTTCTGTGTTCTCTTCAGGCGAAAGTTTGGCCACCTGCGCAAAGACCTTGTACAGTATTAGGAGCACTATCGCAGCAGCTTCCGTCGAGCCAACGGGGTAAGGTTCGAGTTCGGCTATGGCAGCTTGCTGTTCTTCTGACCTTCTCTTGCGCATTTTACGCTCGATGGCAAGAAGGATATCATGTTTGGCTGCCAACCCCTTCGACGAATCCTGCTGGCGTTTTTTCTCATCGTAATCTGGATGATCTGTGGTGTTCCTTTTCAGAAAGCGCGTTGCACTGTTGTAATTCTTGTAAGCTTCTTCGAGGGCAGAGAGATCTAGACCTTCACTTTGATATGATGCTTTCTTTTGTTCGAGATCTCTCTCGTAATCTGCCGATGTCTTCTTGCGCGTCATGCTCGAGATCTCTCTCGTAATCTGCCGATGTCTTCTTGCGCGTCATGCTTTGGGATGATACAAGAAAGCAGCTGCTTAAATTCGCAGAAGAGGTTCCTACTTGCGTCCGGACTCAAAAAGAGGTTCCTACTTAATTTAAAAGATAAGACTTTCGTCAACTATTGATTCACACCAGGATGTCCAGTTTCCATTCCCATCTTAAGTTTTTGGATTTTGTCCGGATAGGTAATAGCTCTTCTCCAGTTCGTTAGTTACATTTTGGTGCCTGCGCGCGTGGGTCCCTCCCCACTGCGCGACTGCTTGGAGTGGCCTAAGATCGAATCTCCAGGGGGTGTAAGGCAGACTAACCAGATTGAATCGCGCGATATTATGCGTCCCGCAGAACCATGACACCCGCGCGCGCCGGCCGCCAAAAATTTTAACCGATCCACGAACCAAAAAAGTAAAAACTCAAAAAATTATCAATAAGAC